>CABFVX010003279.1:10221-64263 GCA_902151425.1 Timema shepardi
TTGTGTACTATGTACTTTCTTCTTCTTTGTGTTTGATAAAGGCAACAATGCCGAAATATTATGATATTTGTGTTAAAATGTGTGTGTGACTACTTCTACTATAGAAGACAGAAGAAAGGAAAGGAAGAAGATGTCACCTTTGTGCATTGGACTTTTCCCACATTTTTCCTCTTTCCCTAGTTGGGCTTTCTTCATCAAATTTACTCTTAATAGTTTATTTTTCCTTTTTCTTTAGTTTTATCACTTTCCTTTATTATAAAATTATCTAGCCATTGGGCCACCTCATTTTTAAACAAATTATGGGGATAGTATGAGCCAAGGGCAGCATTCTCTATCTTTTTCAGTGTCAAATTATTAAATCGGCTAATATTAGGGAAAAAAGTGGGAATACATCACGACGGTTGATCAGTTATAGCCTACATAGATTTTTAAAAGTTTTATGATTAAGTTAAAAAAAATTATAAGATACGAAACATTTTTGTAAAGCCAATTGTATGTTTGACTTAAATGCTTAGCAGGGTATGGGTTGGATGTCACCTATTAGTAGAATGAGTTGAAACAAAGAAATGCATTTCCCCATTACATTTTAATCTAGCCTTAGAGTATGCTGATGATTTAGCTTTGTTGGGTTATAATAAGGAAGCTTGCAAGAAATACAGAAATCTTATTAGGCCAGAGGCTAGTAAGCAAATAGGTTTTAGAAGTGAACGCTGAAAAAACTAAGTATATGATCCCACAGATAACACAGATTGGGGACGATAAGTTAGAGATTACCGTTAAATGGGGTGAAGATGACCACAGGGGTTAAAATGACCAAGTTTTTCAAATGGGTTTATTTTCATTATAACAATTAATTACGAGTTTAATTTTTTTAACATACATTCTCATCACATTTGTTTTCCATTTTGGATGTTGATACACAATTATGCATAACTTAGGCCTACATATTTTTTTATAAAAAATATTTTAGCATATTTGTTTTTTTATTATCAAATAGGCCTATTTTAACCCTGGGAAAGTATTGATGCTGGATGTTTATCTATAGCTTGAACAGAAAAATTCTACAAAAAAAAAACAATGTCTCAAGACTTTTGAACACAACTAATATGATAGCAAGAGGAACCACTAATTTTTAACCCAAATATTATCTAAAAATAAAAAATTGTGCAAGATGTAAACTTTATGGGGAATGAAATTGATCAGCCTGCAACACTTGTGATTTTCCATGTGGTGTTGATGTCTTAGAAGAATTGATGTTTAAAGCAATTAAATTATTCTAAAGAAAGCAAGGTAAACATCAATTTATTAATATTTGGAAGTGTGCTAATAATTAGTTTTGATAAAAATTATCTAAAATCCATACTCCAGTGCTTTGTAATAAGCTTTGGTAGTTTCAAAGGTTATGTTTTTAAGAAAAATATAAGATATCAATAAATTGCAAGTTAACACAACAATAGGCCTATTAGTTTTCATATTTTATTGATCACAATATTAAGTTATCTATACATTTAGTTGCATTTGATTATGACAGCCAAAATAGGCCTTAGCATCAAATACAGGCAACTAACATTTATTTTGTTTTGACCCATGCTTAAGGCATTTTAGTATTTTCAGTTTATTTCTTATAAATTTATATTGGTGTTTACCAGTAACTAATCTAATCACTATTGTTGCTGCTAAATATGTCAAGGAAATATATTTCGAAGGCTAATAGCAAGAAATTGTGCCTATACAGTGACATGACATAGAAAAAGCATTAAATTTATATTTCAAGGATAAAATTACATTGACTAAGGCATGTAAAACATATAATATACCCAAAGGAACATTTGTGAATCGAGTACATGGCTAAAATGGGGGGGGGGAACCCACATTGTGGCCAAACATTTCTTTCCAATTTGGAAGAGACATGGATAGCTCAATCATTGCTGACAAATGCAAAGTGTGGCATGTATTTATTTCCCAGTTATAAACTTAACCAGGAATACTACATTTTAATGAAAGTGTTGAGGATGATGATGGTGATTATTATTATCATAATCATCATTATTATCATTATTGCCGGTCATCATATTATTTATTATTGTTATTGTTGTTATTGTTATTATCATCATCATCATCAACATGATCATCATCATCATCATCACGTCTTACTACTTGTTTGGGTTACACACACTTACGCTAATGTGTAATGGTAGGATGATTGTGAAATGAAATGGAGGACCTACAGCTTAACGTAGAATCTGAACCACGGTGAAGGCCTGGCATTCCCCACCCACAGTCACAAGTTGTGATTAATACACGTCTTGTCAGAGGTGAAGCTAGTGGGGTGAAGGTGACTAAAGTAGGGAAAAAAAGTATTCATGCTTTAACCAACCTAAAAATAGCTAAGGGTTGTTTTTATATATTTGAGACCAAGACTATCATCATATATTTTTATTTTTTTATTTTCAATGTATTGTTTGAAGCTATTTCAAGTTAAAAAGTGGTCACCTTCACCCCATTTGATGGTACTGCGAACAACATATAATTTGACAAGTTTAATGAGTTTAAATATTTAGGAATTTTTTTAACTTAACTAGCAAAAACTATATTAGATTGGAAAGTAGGAAAAGAATACAGTAGAGAAATACATGCTATTACTAAAACAGTAAGTTGTTGACATCTTGCCTACTCTACAGGAATGTAAAACTCAGAAAAATTTAAAACAATAATTTTGCCAGTTCTATATGAGTGTAAAATGTGGAATTTTACCTTAAATGACGAAAACAAATTTACGGTATTTGAAAACGAGTTGCTTGGAGGGTCAAGCCACAATATTCATTTTATTATGGAAGGCAATCAGTAATTTATTAAAAAGTGGTCAAATTTTGCCAAAAAATATAGCAGAGTGTTGATATTATTGCTTCATTAAATATAAATAAATATCACTGTTATAATTACATTGAATCTAAGTATATAATTATATTAATACATATATACATAGTTTTTTAGTAAAAGATAATAATTCTTAGTGTTATGGAAGGGAAGAAAAGTGAACATTATAACAGAGGCATGTGATCAAAGTAAAATGTTTGAAAGCAAACAATCATGATACATTTAAAATAATTAAACTGCACATATATTAGCTTTAGTAGACACTGTAAACAAAAATGTTTAACTTTGCAAATATAAGTTATCCAAAAAAGTAATTTAAAATTGCATTGTTTGTTATGGAAGGAAAAAATATTCTCTAGAAATTAGTCCCTCAATGTTTTCACATTTAAATATATTTTATACATGCTTATATTATGTTTATCTTATATGAGCTAAGCTTATATTTATCGACATCAACAGGAGCATCAAAATAGTATCGGACTTTCTCTTTCCCTTCATTTCGGAGTCTTGTAATGGTGCATATTTTATCACGCCCACTGGAATGTCATATTCATTGCACCTAAATATAGTCTAGTTTGTACCCATGGATTTTATACCCATTACTTTGTATTCACTGTCTTCAACAACTTCATGTACAATGCAAAAATACCTAAAATATGAATCACGTCTTCAGAAGAAAACTTGATCAGCACATATGTATCTTCACTTATGGTATTGTCACTAACACTCAAGGGTTCCACCAATTCCACTTACTGTCCAAGATTCTGATCACAATATTTAGAAGAATGGCCATTTGTTAGGATTTGAACAATCTCAACTCCACTATCTTTTTTTTAAAAAACTTGAGCTAGTCGTAAGAATCGCCGACAAGCTATCTCTTGGTGAAACAAAGTGAAAATTATGAAGAACTATCACAGGACCACATTGTTCCCATCTTGTCAGTAATTTAGCCTGACTAATCTTATTAATCTTCTCCTCAGATACATAAATAATATACACAGATGTTGCGAGTTGACTAGCAGCATTTACAAATTCTCTAGCAGTGTTCACAACTATTTTATTATGCAGCTCTGCCCTTACTACATCTCTTTTGACCTCTTCACCAATTCCATAATTTGGGCCCTTACCATGAGAGGTCGCAAAATAACTTCTATCTTCAGTAGACCTACATCCATAATCCTTCTCATGGAAAAGTAAATCCCCGAGTGTAAATCTGATTTTGAACTGACTTGTGTCCCCATCTGTGAATTAATGAACATGTGTACTTTTAAATAGGATTTTCAGTGTTAAATCATTCCAAATATTAAGCATCAAACACATGGACTAAATATTGTGTTGCAGTGTCACATATGATGCAGTATGTAGTTCAGATGTTTTAACACATTCTCAATTTTTTTATAATAAACAATATTTGTAAAAAGGGTTACAATTGGAAAACGCCAGTGAGCTTGCATTATTTCTTCCTGGTGTCAAATTGTATAATCCTCTGCAAAATCTTGTAGAATTACAATTTCATTTAATAGAAGAGGTCTTTTCAGCTCTTGTAGCTCACTATGTTGTCATTTGGCATTGTAATTGCTGATTTTTTTTTTCTTCAACTATATTAGCTGTAAATTTATCCTTTTACTACTTTTCCTTCATCAACAACCCATTTATAGTACAAAATTTCCTTAGTGTCAGAAATATCTTTAAAAAAATTGCTCCAAGCTCTTAGCACCACATTTAGAGCACATTCTGTCAATATAAATTTGATTTTCAACCGAAGGAATTGTAAAATCAACCACCTCATTCAATTAATTCGATAAATCAGGCACAATTTTACTAATTGAGGCTAGCAATAACTCAGAGTTTTTGTGATAGGTACAAACACATACTTCTTGGTCTCTCAGTGTCATTGGCATTACTTGCTCAGGTCAAAGCTGCTTAAACTTTGAAAATTGAAGAGGAGCAGGATTATAATCTTTGATAAATATGCTCTATGTTTCTCTAAGATTTACTAAAAGTAATCTCTTCTGTCTCTGTTCACTTCTTTCTTTTGTTCAAACGGATTTAGTCTTTTCTTCCAAGGCATTGTCAGCTAATAGTCTCGAACAAAGAAATCCTTGAATGCACTTAACTATTTTATCAGGTATATCATCACTTCTTGTTTTTCTTTCTGAAAATATTATTTGTTTTTTTGGCACTTAGACCAGCAATTTTTATAACACGTTCTCTCTTCTTTAGAAGCAAAGATTTTTATTAACTTTCCTATAACTTCAACTTTTTAAGTTGGAGAATTTGATTATACTTTTTTTTAACTCTACTAATTGCCTTTACAAAAGCTGCAGGTGGCTCTTTTAAAGGAGTCATCATCTGCATTTTGGTTTGTCTTTTTCATCTTTTATCTTCTTTTCTGATCTTGTTCATATTGCCTGAGTTTACTTATTTCTTGAATGTTTTCCAGATGTTCCCCGTTTTTGTTTTTTCAGAATATGTCCTTTTTTATCTTCTTCTACTAAATTAGAGTTTATTTTCCTTGTCTCTCTGCATTTTTAATCCTTATGTGCACCTATTTTTGGCCATAGAACCCTATTCACTTTACTATTCTAACACCCGCCTCGGTGGCGTAGTTGGCTAACACGCTTGTCGTGTTGAGGCTCGACTGCTGAGGACGGGGAGATTGAGGTTCGAATCTCGGTCTGGTGGGGATTATTTAATACTATTTTCAAACTGAAACTAACTTCAGTTTCGTGTCGCCACTTGAGAGCTTGTTTCTTAAAGATGTTTGTGAATTCTCAATGTTTGCTGTTCTAACTTAACGAAATGTTAATTAAAATATATTAATGTTATCTATATTAATAATGTGAATATTTAGACTATCCGTATTATCCTAGCTTTTGTAGTTGTACATTTAAAATCGTTTATATACATTCCAATATTTTGTGTAATGTAAATTTTGATATTCTTCGCATATATTTATATTTGAAAGGTGGCAAACTTCTAAATATTCTTTAACTTAGTATAAATTGTTAGACTTTGTTCAGTATTTGAATGATGCCGATTCAAGTAGTCCCTCGTGAGCTTACATTAGGTTTGAGGTGTGAAACTCTCGTGTTAGTTTATGTAATGTTTGTAGTATAAATGTATATTGTAGTACTTGAAAGTACTTTAGTTTTGTGTAAAGCTTGAATACTCTCGTGATATTTAAAGTAAAAGTATGGAACTTAAAAATATAACTTTACATTGAGGGAATATATGTTTTTGTAATGTTTGTAGATGTTCAGACGCTTTTGTAACAGTTAAGAAAGGCTCTTCTAGCTTTTTATTTTTCATGAATAGATTTGGTTATTAATTGTTTCAATAGCTTTATTGATATAAAGCTAACCTGGTCTAATTGAATTAATCTTTTTTAGCAATAATGTAATCAACTATGTTTTTATTTGTTCTACTAGATAAATTAAGGCCACTTAAATTACTGTCTGTTAATTTTGAATGAATTAAATTACTCTTTACATTTAACTCTTGCTGATGCTATTTTCTCTTTATTATTATTATGTTAGCTCCCTCTTATAATTGTAGTATTTTCGTTAGTGGCCTATTGCTACGAGGTAAAGAACTGAGAGGGTGTAACAAACATGTGCCCTTCGAACAAGACGTGACATTGCTTGTGATCTTGAGACGGTCCACTGGGGCAATGTTTCTCAATGCTTGAGCGTTTCTCGGCAACATCAATTCAGTTTGACTCACTACTTGCTACATCCTATTGGAATATATTAGCGCTTGTTATCTTATTTTAATTGTCTTTATAGAATTCTTGATTGTAAATATTATACAAATGACATGCTACACCATCTTTATTTATTGCTTGTAGTATTGTACTTGGAGTAGAAAGCTGTAATAAAGTTGCAAAAATAAAACTTTCAAACAATACCTTAAAATGCAGAATTGAGGAAATGTCTCAATACTTGAAAAATCAAGTAACAGAGAAATTAAAGAAATCTCTGTCCTTTTCTTTGCAGTTTGATGAAACAAGTGACGTTTCACAGCATTCCCAGTTGAAGTTTTATTGCAGATAAACAATTTATGGAGGGGATATTGTTCTCCCAAGCCCTCAAAACAACAACAAAGGCTGTTAATATATTTTCTGCTCTGTCAGACTTTTTAGCAACTAATAATCTTCTCTAGGGAAAATGTTGTTGGCTTATGTACTGATGGGACACATGCTATGATGGACTGTCAAACTCAACTTGCTAAGAAAAAGAACCCTAAGATAATTAGTTCTCATTGCATCATTCATAGGCAGGCTTTGGCTTGTAAGACTTTGCCTGAATCACTGAATTATGTTTTGAATTTAGCAATTAAAATAATCAACTGTATAAAATCTAGTTCTTTGAACACTAGACTTTGAGGTTTTGTTGTGTCAGGAGTTGAACAGTGACCATCAAACTCTTCTTTACCAAACAGAAGTCCATTGACTTTCTAAAGGTAACATGCTTGGTAGGTTGTTCAGTTTGAAGTGAGAAATTGATATATTTTTGATGAGGGCTAGGAAAGACAATCTGTACAGCAAGCTCACAGATGAAAAATGCATTATTTATTTGGCATACTTAGCAAACTTCTTTGAATTTCGTAACTTTTTAAATTTGAAAATATAAGGACAAAATTTTTTTCTTAAGGTGCGGCAGAAGGGAGCGCAAGTATTTTTACAGTTTTTATAGAATATACATTTTGTGACCAAAATAAATCAAATATTTCTCTACTAGCAACATAGATTTTAGTTTTCTTCACATCCTAATATCAACGGATCTTGAATATCTCTCAAGATTGTCCTGGAATTTTGTCAAAACTTTTTCTCCTTATTTAAAAAGTTAGTAAGATGCTAAAAAATAATATGTGTGTATGTATATATATACATACATACACACATATTATATATATATATATATATATATATATATATATATAATTCGAACAGTTAGTAAGATGCTTAAAAAAATTATATATATATATATATACACACACTATATTAAAAATAATATAAATGTGTACACACACACACACACACATATATATATATATAATTTTTTAGCATCACACTAACTGTTCAAATTATACATTTAAATCTAATAATTACTCTACTATGCTAAGGATGAAGAAGTGAAATAAATTTGTTAAGATATTAATTTTTCTAATGTTTTAGGGATGAGGAATTGAAGTACTGGTACATAAATGAGTTATCATTATATTTAATACAATTACCTAAGAGATGCACAAGATTTATTAAGATGATTTCATCTTCAACACTGAAAATATGAGATTGGGGTAACGTTTTCTGTGTACTCTATGGATATCTATATTATTAAGTTAACACTGTTTGGTAGTGTTATTCTTATTTTTTCCAAATACACAGTAAGTTTGTGTTCTAGACCCAGAATGGGAAAGTTATCTTCTCTAACGCCAAAGTAAGCAAAAAAACTATGAATATATAATTCACATTATCCGTTCATATAACATGCTTTATCAATAAACTATTATGGGATAAGTAATGTTATACATTTAAGTATAGGTAGATGTAAGGCAAAGCTCGGGGAATGAATGATTATAATAATTATGGAAAGGAGCTGTATCTCAAATCTTTATTATTATTATTATTATTATTATTATTATTATTATTATTATTATTATTATTATTATTATTAGCACCGCGTCTTACTACCCGTTCGGGTTATACGCACTTACGCTAATGTGTAATGGTAGGGTGATTGTGAGATGAAATGAAGGACCTACAGTTTAACGTGGAATCCGAACCACGGTGGAGGCCTGGCATTCCTCACATTCACAAGATGTCTTGTCAGAGGTGAAGGAAGGGTTTGGTAATCAGATAAATCTTTGCCGGGACCGAGGATTGAACCCCGGCCGCCAGCATAGAAGTCTGACACCTTACCCCTAGACCACCAGGTCACCTCAAATCTTAATTAAATAAGTTTGAAAATGACACCAAGACAATGAAATCAAACCCAGGACCTTTGGCTTAGTGAGTCATTGCTCTACCACTGAGTTTAAAATATGAGTGAAGAATGATTCAGAGCATGGGGCGATCCCATAGATAGCTCATTGGTATAGCATTGGCGTGCTAAGCCAAAGGTCCTGGGTATGATTCTCACATACAGGTGTGATTTTTCAATTTATTTGGTTATATAAACCAGTGGTCAGCAACCTTTTTAAGCATGAAGAGCTATTTTCTAAAATATGTTTTACTCTGGGAGCGCTAAGAAAATTGCAGATTTTTACATCTAAATGTTCACCCTTTATTTATGTATTTATTAGTGACAAGTTGAGAATATATATATTTTAAATGTAGGCCCTAATAAAACAAAACATAACCTATACACCTATCGTTCTTCAGATTTAAATATTTGAACCTCAAACTTTGAGGCATGTTACAAAGTGGGATTATTGTTAATAACTCATTTATGAAGATATTAATGGAATAATAAGTTGAGGACTAATGAGGACTAGGACTACATAATAAATAAGTTTAATTGCAAATAATACTCGACAACCATCCTATTATGTATCAAACAAAACTATTTAACAAAAATGTACAACATTTTAAAATATAGTAGGTGGGCGCCTAAAATCACCTAAAATCTGTCAAGAGGGCACCCGTGGGAACCACATTGCTGACCCCTGAGATAAACAATTACCTAACCCATAGATAAATTGTTTTGCTAGCTATTGAACTTTTAGCTAAGATAATTTGATGTATTTTATTGTAGCAAGAAGACTCGGCGTTACACCCGTGCCCAGATTGTACAGTTGGTGGAATACATGTCCACTCATTCTGAACTAGCATTGAGTAGATTCAGTTGTCCCATAAACACTGGAAAACTGGATTGCCAATGGGAGGCATTGGCCAAAATACTTGAAAAACATGGTCCAAAAAAAACAATAGCCCAATGGAAAATTGTAAGTAATCTATGAATTATTAATGCTTTTGAACACAGTTTTTATAGCTATACAAAAATATATATGTAACTTGAGCTAATCATTGAGATATTGACGTTGCGATTCGATTATTGTTGGATAATCTGTTGTCGTTGTTTATTATAAATTGTCAGTAGGGTCCTGATTTAACTGGATGTAAGTTTGGATGTCAGATAGCTGCCTCTCAGCTTCATTGATGTAGTCCTGGCCGTCCAAAATGATGGTCATTGACCCTTTGTCTGAAGTTAACATGTATTTGTTGTTGCTGAGTGATCAGAGGGCTTGACATTCTTGGTTGGTCAGATTGCTAGTGTTCAGAAGTTGGTTTTGAAAATCCAGATTTGAGATATTCTGTACAACAAAGTGGTGGTGGGTCCCAGCTACATGGTGGCTCAAACTTTTTGACGGCAGGGCTTATGTATTTGGAATCATCTGCATTGTAGGGGTACTGAGAAAAGTGATATTTGGTGGACCGAGGTTTCTGGCAAATGTGAAAACATCTGCCACCAAGCCGAAGTGGTCAAAGTTATGGGTAGGAGAGAATGTGGGTGGGGCCTTTTGACAGGATATTATCTTCATGCCTGGATAACTTGTATTGAGATGAGCTAAGAACTGTGCTGGTCGGTATCTTCTTGTTTGTTGGTTGTTTATCAAGTTTAAATTTTCAGGGTATAGTCGGCGAAATATCTACTTTTTTATTACTAGTTTTCTACCGATAAAAACCATCCAATGTTTTAAAAATAAAGCTCATATTGCATTTAAAGATACAAACATGATTATTTGCTCCAAGTAACTTAAGCACAATATATAATCTCGCACCAGCCCTTAATGTATTTTAACAAGTTGTAATTATTTTTAAATTCATAAACCACAAAAAACACCCTTTTAATTAAGTTTTACTAACAATGTTTATGCTATTTTTGTATTGTCAGGATAGCTTGCGGGAGGGGTTAGGTTGCAGGCAAAGCAATTGTGTGGGTTTTAAATAATGTGTAGGTTTTACGAATTTTGGTTTAATAGAAATTACTAAAAGATAATACAAAATTTGATGTTAGATGAAAGATAAAGAAATAAAGAGCCCATGCTCTTGTAAAAACTGGCTTAACTCATGGAAACTTAGATTGATTGATGGAATTGACTTGACACTGCGCGTGACCCATACAGAACTCGATCTCGGAACCCTGGGCTCTACGGATGCCCTCTAAGTACAAGTGTTACTGATGACCCGAAGATGTACTCTGATATGGTATGGCATTGGGCAGAGTAACTGCCTGCGAAATTAATGAAATTGGAACAGCCCTGATGCCAAAAAATAAGTCTTTCATACTATGCAAGGGCCTCTTTCCTGGCCTATTAGCTACAACCTAAATTAGAACGACAGTGAAAGCAGGAAACATATGTTTTTTTTTTTACAAAATGGCGCCCTGGGGTAATCTATGTGCTGTAAAATCAGAACAAAATAAATGAGCTATAATCTTTGTACACCAACACAGTAAAAACAATTTAAAGGAAATTTGAGATGCAAAGGCACATAGCTATTCTCAAATTAGGTGATTTCACGTGGAATAAGCATATTATGTATTATTATAAGACTTTTGATTTGTGTGTTTTGTCTCTCATTATCCTGCAATAAATCTCTTGGGAGGGTACTCTTTTCACAGAGTTACTGTATTATTCACAACACTGATAGATGGTTGTAAAATTGTGTTTAATAGCTGATTGTTGCTAGTATTTACATTTGATATCTAATGTTGTTGCTTTTATACACGTTTTATGGTTTATTTATTATTAAGTAATTTAAAATTTAAATTATTAAATTTTGAATTATTACACACTTGATTGATTGATTATATTATATTAAAATTTATATAGAAGCTCCCTTTTTGGATTTACTAGACATTTTAGAGAAGTTAAACCATTATGTTGTTTGGTTTTGCTTTGTCCCCACCTGTTTAGTTTGTTTTATCACAATATTGGCAACACTGTCAAAACTGGAAACGGGGTCCTTTTCCCTTCGCCCCCGAAAAAAGGACAGTGTTTTTTTAACTCTATTTTTGGGAAGACGGCCTCAATTTGTCAAGAACTATTCACATGAATACATAAGAACACTTATTGGTTGTGATGTTCAAAGATATTACAACCAATTTAACAATTTGTTTTATTTAAATTTTAAAGTTCTTTGTTATTGTTTTACTATCACAAGTTCTTGCAAATAATATGTATTATATATATATATATCTTTTATATATCTTATATATATATATATATATATATATATATATATAAAATCATATAGGAAGGATTCCCCCAAAAAAATTTGAAGCAAAGACCAAGTGTGTGTCTTTGTGTGTATGTGTGTGTGTGCATGTGCATGTGCATGTATTCCCATCCCCATCAGTTTATATTATCTTTTTCCTGACACTCTTCTCTCTCATTTCTAGTATATCTCTAAATTTACTGTGTTAATCTAGTATGCTGCTCTTTATCCAAATTATTAGAAAAAGAGGTGCTTCATCATGAATATTTTAATCAAATAATTTAAATTAGACTGATAGAGGTCCTATTGCTAATTAATTTGTGTACGTATATTGTTTCTTTAATATTATATATACATATATATATTATTATTATTAGCACCGCGTCTTACTACCCGTTCGTATATATATATATAAAGAGAGAGAGAAACATAAAAGAGATAGTTAGAGAAATAGCTAGTGAAAGAAAGAGATATATAGAGAGAAACATTTAGGGAAAACCACCCTCATCACACCAGAGCAGGATCAAACCACAATCGTCTTTGGCAACCCAGTCTATTGCAAGAGTAGAGCTTTAGACCAAGCAGCCACTGAAGCGGGCTTATATAGATATTATTTAACTAAAATTTACGGTAGGCTACATTCACTGACTCTATTGACCAGATGTGAGCTATAATTTTTTGTAGGTATGGAGAGATCTCAAATGCAAGGTGAGAGGTCGCCTTGCAGAAGTAAACAGGGTGAATAGTGCTCCAGGAAAGGAAAAATCTGCTCCCTCACTGAACGAACTTGAGTTGAAAGTGAGAGCCATCATCACTACAGTCAATGATATTGGTGAGCCGAGTACATGTGAGCGTGGTCTCAAAATGGTAAGTACATGTAATGCTGGCCATGTATTTTTTCCTTGGCAGAAATATTTTTTTATAGACACACAACGATTATGCTAGACAGTTTTAATGATTTAAAACAAAATAAATGTGACATTCTATGCCAAGTCTCTTTGTGTTTTATGTTGAAAGAAAAATTATTTAAGTATATTTTCTTAGTAAATGTGGTAATATTGTAGCATACACTTGGTAAATATATTTTAGAACTGAGTTAATCTTAAATCCCACAAATTGGGAAGACTTAAAACAATTATACATATTTAAGTACTTGTTATTTAATCATACATTACTGTTACTGCGAAGGCAGAGTTTCCATATAAATTATATACACAGGAAAATGGTGCAAAATGACCATTTTAAATTATATATTGAAAAGAGGATAGAAGGGCAAGACCTTCACACTTACTAGAAAACTCTAGACCTTGTTGTGTTTTTAATTGTGAACTTTGAGACCTACAGTTTCCTGGTGTGTAGGCCTTGCCCGTCTATTCTTCTTTCTATGTTTCATATAAATTATATATAAGTACTACACATGACATTAATATAATTTGTTGTGAATAATATATATTATTAGGCTATATCATGTGTATGAGATATACATTAAAAAAAAAGGGTTATCAATGAGAAATCTAGAATTTAGGATAGAGAGATATATATACCCACATTTGCATGCAGGCTGAGTGGGAAACCATATTAAGAAAGCTACTATTAGTCCACCCAACCACCTTGTCACTGACAAACGACAAAACCAGCCAGAAACTTTAGACTGTGTACCCACCAATTTGGGTCCTAATGTCAAAACGTATTTCTGAAATAATCATACAAATTGGGAAGTAATATTTTAGTATTGCAAGCAGAATTTTAAAATTATACAATAGTAGTTTACACCAATAATACATAATTGTTGCGTCTTTATTTTTAAAGACACTGTCCGAAGAGGAACCACCGATCGATATGGACATTTCATTCCCGCTCCCGTCAAAGGTATGATATAGGATTACTTTAATATAAAGACTTGATTTGCATATACCTAATCTAGGTCAAACTTTTTTTTATAATATGGTCTGTTTCATCATAGTTTTTAATACACAACATTGACAAATGTAGTTTATACTCTGAGTAGAATTGCTGAATTTTTAATAATAATTACATTATATTTGGAAGAAGGTGTAGGAAAGGTGGAAAGGAAAGCCGTTTCTATCCACCTTTCCTATACCTTCTTCCAAATATAATACAATTACCTCATCATAGCGAAAAGAGGTTTTCCTTATTGAGTTATATCATTATATATTCGCATCCAATGTCCTTTTCCTGTGTTTGTCCTTTATGTTATACCTTTTACTTGTTCCTATCTATGTGTTCTATCATTCTTTTCTTTTTTCTCCCCTTTTGTTTTTTTGGTTTTCTCTTTTAGGAAGTTGCGTTGCGCGTTTCACACTCCTCCCTGATGAGTTTCGATAAAATGAAACCTGGGTCGGGGGATTGGGCGGTGACGATCAATTTCCTTTAAGAGGCAACCATTACCTCTTTGTCCATTGGCAGCAGTGTAAAGTGTGAAACTGTGTTCTTTTCATTGTAAAGGCCATATTGTGTTCGTCCTCCCTTTTATATGTTTCTATCTACCTTTCCTATACCTTCTTCCACATATAATATAATAATAATTACAGTAACCCCATGGCTTCTTTGGTGGCGACTGACAACTTTGAAAAGTTACCAGAGCAACTTATGTGTCCCTACTCTAAACCATATGATCTGCAAAAACATGTGTTTAGCAGCTGTCACTTCTGACGGTCAAACTTTGGGTATATACCTAAATGTTGACTGTCAGAAGTCAGCTGTGAGCTGTCAGTCAGCACACAAAGAAGCCATGGGGGTACTGTACAAAAATTAACAAAGAAAATTTCTTGAAAGTCTAATTATTTTCTATTGACTATTGTTTTCAAAGCTTTTATGTTTCTCAAGTATAAAATGGCCACAAACACTTGAGAAATATGTCTACCTTCTATCATGTTATTTGCAATTTCTTAGGCACTTATGTGTGGTATAATGAAGGGGCAAGGAAACTCTAAGAGGAAAGAATGAAAGCCATGATGATTTGATGTCTTGATGGCATGGGGGGAAAGGAAGATGAAGTACAGGAACAGCTACATGAAAGGAATTAGGAAGAGAAAGAGTGTGGAATGAAATTTAGCATGGTAACTTGTGAAGTGATGATTATGACAAAGAAGAGGGTTGAGAAAAGTACAGTATGTTAAATATCTTGGAAGTATGATTGAGACAAAGGGTGGGAATATGTACTCATTGTCACATATGCAGCAGAAACATGGACATTGAATGTAAGAGAAATTAGGAAAGTGGAGGACATGGGAATTAAGTTTTTGAGGAACATTTTATCTGTCATGAGCAGAAACAAGATAGGAATTAAGTTATCCTAGAAAGAGTGGATGTACAGGGAGTACATGAGATAGTAGAGGAAGCAAGACTGAGATGGTATTGACCTTAATTTGACTGGAAAAGGAATGAATACCAAAGATGTTGATGGAGATGAAGTATATAGGTAAAAGACTGCAAGACAAAGACCAAGAAAAAGATGGGAGGAAAAGATAACAAAAAGTGTGCAAGTGGGAGGAGAAGCATGGAAGCATTTAAAGGAGGAAGAATGGTGAAAGGATAGAGGAGGATAAAAGCATTTTACTAAATGAAACTGGCCACGATGATGATTATGTGGGGTTTAATAATCCAATTTAATAATATATGTATGTTGGTTACCACCAGTAGAGGATCATTCATGAAATAGTTTGTGAGCTTACTATAAATTGTAAACTTGTTAAATGGAACTTTTTTTTATAGAAACTTAAATGTATCGGTCTACCTTTGGGCTAGTGGTACACCTCAGTGCAATAAGTAACAATAATATGTTAAGTTTTCATCAGAATTTAAAGGACAGTATTTAGATAAATTGTTTTATGATTTCTCATAATGTGCATTGTTATAAGATTGTTTACAATGTTTTATTAAAAGAATAAATATAGAGCATTTACAGAATAATAAATGTAATTTAAAATTGAACTTTAAAGTTTTGTTCAAAATAATATACACACATATGGCAAATTGAAAATGACATTAAAAAAATACTATTGTATAATATTATGTCTTGAATTCACATAAATACCTTGCATATCTGTTTTTTTTTTTGTCAAGTTTGAGTTAATTCAGCATGATGTGGAGGAGAATCTAGATCCTCAGGAAGGGCCTTCTATACCATTGGAGCAGAGTGACAACCCACCCCAAACTTCTTTGCAAGTGAAAGATATGTCTGAGTCTTTGGGAAATTCCTTTTCAAGCTCCTCAAGTAAGTACTCTGCACATACATCTGTGTATATGTAGATTCAATTGATTACATAATATACTATTTTAAGTGTTTACATTAATATACACAAATTTACATAGGCAGGTAACATGTCTGCTACTGACACATTGATCCTGAGGTTAATTCCTGACATGGTTGAAAAAAGTTAACGTTATTGAAATTGGAGTATCCCTCTTCACAGTGACAAATTAATGTATTGAATGTTGTATTGCTGTTATATGAATTGTTAGTCTATTACATTAAATGAGTTCAGAAAGTGCATATACAATACCCCAATTAAAAAAACATTGTATTAAGGATGTGCGAAGCTTCGAAAACTTTGGCTTGAGTATTTGTTCGCTTCCATTCAAAAGTAAAAGTATTCTGGATTTGATGATTAATAAGGTTTGCCGAAAAAAATTCAAGTTAAAACACATGTTTATTTTTATCTACTTTCATTTTCTGCTATTATTTCCGTCACAAATTAGTGTTCACTTAAAATAATATAAAATAATTAAATTACATTTTGTGGGATTAGCTTAGTTTATTATTTTAAGAGGAGATATTATATTAACTATCATTGAAATAGAGCATTCTGTAAAACTTATATTTAATATCTAAATTTGCATAGTTATGAAAAGAATAATATTTTTTATCCATCATTAAAAACTCTTTTATATCTCTGCAAGGAAAACTTCTTTTCGCTTTATGAGATAATTATATTATATTTGGAAGAAGTTACAGGAAAAGTGGATAATAATTAGAAACATATAAAAGGAACGGACACAATATCGCTTTTACAGTGAAAAGAAGAGCACACAGTGGTGGCTCGTGTATAGGCACTGCGGAACTGCAGCACCCCCTATTTCCGCTTGATATTATCGACAACATTTAATATAATGAGACCTTTTTTTTAAATTCCTTCTTTATTCTTGTAGTACAATATATATTCCTTAAGCTTAATGTCAGTACTTCAGTAGCCATCCCCCAGTTTATGAAAAAGATACAAAAATCTTTGTATGGAACTGTGCGCTTCACAGTGCCAGCGGCATGGTGTTTGATGCACTCATAAGAGGGGAGTGGAGAGGAAGCGGGACTGCCAGTTAGAGAGAGCACTGTTGCGTGATGGTGAAAGAAGGTTTTTTTTACTCAACGTGTGTTGTGCTTAAAAACTGTGTACCATAATCTTGAATGTGATAAAGGGTAGATTCATTTGATTCAATTTTTTGGTTCTTTTATTTAACAGAAAACTTTAACTATGGCCTTGCTTCCCCAAGAAATAAGTTCTGCGACTGTAAGTGAACTTCAACAGCTTAAGTTTTCACAGCTAGCTCTCTATGAGAAAGTTACAGTTAAGAAAAAAGTTCGTTCAACACCTGATATTTTAATATCTCAGTCAGGCAAAAACAACAACAAGAAATATATATTCGTAGCTTTATTTCTGAATGGTACCAACGGTAAAGTTGGCTGTGAAGTAAAAAATGCACTGTTTTGTTTCCCGTGTTAGCAGCACCCCCACTAATTTTAGCTACGAGCTGCCACTGAGAGCACAGTTCACATTTTACATTACTGCCATTAGACAAAGAGGTAAAAATTGCCTCTTGAAAAAAATGATCATTACCGCCCAATATCCCAACCTAAGTTTAATTATCTTGGAATTAATTAGGGGGCATGTGAATGGGAAATACAACTTCTTAAAAGAGAAAACAAAAGGAAGGAAAAGGAAATTTGTAAAGAATGATAAGACACTTAGATAGGAATATAAAAAAGGAACATAAAGGATAATCACAGAAAATGGACATTGGATGTGATTATATAAAATATTTTTATAAGGAAAATCTCTTTTTACTTTATGGGGTAATTGTATTATATTGTTATGACTGGTCGCCAGTTTACGTGTACACACACGTTTAAATAATACAAGAAATTTTATCTATTCTATAACTCACTAATTTAGTAACAAGAATCATATAATATACAATTATTTCAAAATATAATAGTTGGTATATGATAACTGCCAATGGGTAAACTACCCTAACTCTATAATATTCTCGAACCATGCAGAGGTATTAGGTTCAACAACATCCTCTGATGAAGTACTGGACACAACTGTCCTGCTAGTCAGTCATTTTGTCCCCGGATGAACTCCTGGTCATAAATGGTCGTTCATCCTTATTGGAATTTAAATGATCAGTACAGAAGCCATTTTCTAAAGACTAGGAATGTAATCGCAAGCTATATTCCATTCACGGTAGGAATTACTCTCTGAAAGGTCTTTTTCCCTACTAATATCCTACTATATAGTAGATTTATGGTAGGGAAAAAGGCCTTTCAGAAGTCAATTCCTACGGTGAATGGAATATAAGCGGCGATACTAAGTTGCAACTATTCCTAGTTTCAACTATGCACTTCTATAGATGCACATTCTTAATGTTGAGTGTACACTCTGTTTTACCTGTTGTTGACTCCCAACAATATTATAATATAGAAATACATTACAATTACAAATATATAGAATTAAAGCTTGGGCAGGGGGTTGTGTGGTAACAATTGATTTTCTTCAAGAGGGAACCATTATTTCTTTATCCACTTGCAGCAATGTAAAGTGTAAACTGTGTTCTTCTTTTTACTGTAAAAACTATGATTACATAGTTAGTTCCTTTTATATGTTTCCATCCACCTTTACTGTACCTTCTTACAAACATTATTTAAACTTTTTTTAGATATTCAAACTTGGATTCAGCTTTGGGAATTTCAAATATTATTAGATTCGACTTCATTTCCCATTGAAAAAGTGGATTTTATAAACCCTAGCTTGTATTATCAAAAATCTTTGTGAAAGGCATCATAAAATGCATTATATTTTATATTGCATAATGGAGTGGACTATAATATGCTTAGTTTTACATAATTTCAATTTTTGTGTGTTTTTAAAGGTCCAGTGGAATTACCTATGCTTACACACAGCTTTCCCATCCAATTACACTACTTTGTGGAATATTTTCAGGGAAGAGCAAGAAACATAAAGAGATTGAGGAGCGGGAATCGGCTGTCAAGATCTTCAAAGAGATTCAGAAGGACCACAACAGTTCTAACAAAGTAAGTCATCTTAAAATATTATATGGAGCCAACATTGATATTAAGAGAAAATTACCCAAACCTTTTTCAACATCTCCTAAAATGCAACGTTTTGTTTTTATGTTTAGTTATTTCATCTCATTCGTTGGACAAGGGATATCATAAATAATTTAAAAATACTTTGTAATTAAAACAAAACATAATCAAATGCTCTATATTTTTAGGAAATAGCAAATGCTATAACCCGATTAGCCTCCGTACAAGAAGAATTGTTAGGCCAACAGATGAGTGTTGCCACCATCCTGGAGACAGCTGTTGCGGCACATTTGGAGAGCAACAATTTGCAAGCAGAGGCTAACAGACTGCAGGCGGAGTGTAATCGTGTGCAGCAGGCCCACAATAATAAGATTACAGAGCTATTAACTGAGTTTCTCCTTGATCGGCAAGTTGCTATTTTCATATTGTTTATAAAATTATGCATGAAACCTAGGTTTTCCTTAAAGATTCACATTATTTTTTAAATAATATTTTAGTTCTCAATAAACATTTAATTATTGAACACTATACATCTGTAAAGCAGGCTTTTTGAGTTTGAATCAAATCAGATACTAGTTAAATATGCTAAAATTATGATGTTAAAGAAAATGGTTACACATTATAAAAAAACATTAGTAGGGATTTAAGAAGCTTTGAAAGCTTTGACTTTGCTTCAAGAATAAAATTCTAGATTCAACAATTACTAAGCTTAAAAAAAAAAGTCAAAGCCCACATTTATGTTGTTTTTTTCTGTTATTTCCATCACAAATTAGTGTTAGTGTGAAAAAAAATTAAATAATTATATCACACTTTATGATAATTTAATTTATCATCTTAAGACAAAATATATTAAATTACATTTGATATAGCCTTTTGTAAATTATATTTAATAGCTAAATATACATAATTATGCAAAGTATAATATTTTTATCCAAAAATAAACATATTTTTAAACATTTGAATCTCAGGTTGGCTTCGGGAATATCTCATATTTTTCATTTTGAAAAAGTGCGATTTGCACTCTCCTAAAAACTAGATTAGTTTTGGACCATAGTGCAATAAGCTATCATGTATAAATGTAAGTTCTTCAACATGTTCAGGCAACATTAGTTCACTTTGTCAAAGCTAGTGGTAAAGAGCACCATCTGTTGTGACTATAAACTATTTCAATATAAATCTTCAAGTCCTCAAAGTTAACATATTTGTCACATATTATTATCTAAGGTTATAATTTTAGGTTATACAAAGGTCTTATAAAGACTATTTTGGGGGGGAAAGGGCGGCCTATTTTTCAGTCAGTATTGTTTTTTTCTAGTTTGGCAGATTTGTGTTACTGACTTGAATAATATAAAACTCAAATAAAAATCAATATCATCAAAGTTTCACAGACCCCTATTTAACACTGCTCACTGTACTGCAATTAATGTATACCATAAATACAATTTAAACTGTTTACATTGGCAATTTTGATAATGTGCTTGTCATAAATGGGATAAAAGAATGTTTTTGTTTCTATAAGTAGATTAAACATTGATGTTGAAATTTTGTTGCAGAGCACATTGACATTCAATAGTGGGGAAGGAATCTTGAAGTGCCTCGTGTATTTTGTATTAGTAGCCAGAGACAGATACAAAAAAACAATGAGCTACAGATAGGGACTGAATATTGCCACATTGGCTGGAAGAGTGGATGATATTGTGGAGGACAAGTGGTAAGAGGAAGCGGAAGGAGACACCCTGTCGGAACAACAGCAGTCGAGGAGAAGAACAAAGGATTCAGAGGAAATTTTAAGATTAGGAATGAGGAAACAGAAGAAGAGTATAGGTAGAAAATAGAAGAGCTAAGCTGGGAAGGATTGGATGTGAAAAATGGACAGAGATGCTAGAAAGGGATGTGGAAGTAAGTAAGAAGGTTTCTACAATACATTTTAAAATTTAGTAAGAAGAGACATATATCATTTTTGAATTATTCAATGTTTTATGAAACAATATAAAATTATAACAGGTATCAAAGAGAGTTGTGTTAAAAACTAAACATGCTTTGAAGATATAAATGAAACATTATAAATTATACTATCGGGAATGATGGCCAAAAAAAGCCTTTATCATAAGAGCTAGGGATCTGTGAGCTTGGTTTTTTTAAATTTAAATCGAACTTGAGCTAAGTACGCTCCCGAGTTCAAGTATATTTGTAATTTTAAAATGTTAAGAATATATATATATATATTTTATTTTAAAAGAAGAATAGTAGGCCTATATTTAAAATGTCACTATTCAAACAAACATAAATGGTAAATGTCACATTTTTAAAATTTGAGATTTTAAAAATGTATTAAAACAACACGTGTTCTTAAAATATAAATGAGACTAATTTTTATAACTTCTAAATACTTTTGAAAGTAAAGTTTAAAATATGGAAATTTTAAATTAGAAATAAGACTTTTAAAAAAAACAAGATTTAAAAATAAGGACAGCACTCAAATAAAAATATAATAGAAAAAAATAATTAAAATGGTAGAGTGGTAGTGATGTTTTTAAGGACATTAAAATTACACTAACAGTTATAAAAATAAAGTTAATAAAATGAATAATTGCCTGATGGCTTGTAAATGTACAATAAGACAGTATATAACACTTTAGAATAATGTAAAGTAATAGTGAAAGAAACCAACCTGAAATGACAGTTAGGTTAGGCTTGGATAGGAACAAACACCCTTATTTTGTCAATTCTTCTTAAACTCTTACACATCCCCCTTCTTCAAACTTCTGCAATTGCATATTGTTTTGAATTTTCCGAGATATTCCATTTTCATTCTTGTGTCTCTTTATAAAAAGATAATATTTCTAAAAATGTATATACATAATTTTTTATTATTCACTTAATGTTTTAATGAACTTATAACTGATGATGTATATCAAGTAAAACAAAAAGAATAAGGAAAACTGAAGTTAGAAATGTTTTTGCAAAATGATGAAAATTGAATTAATTAATAAAAATAAAAAAGTTGGAGCTTACAGATTGATGATTCTTGGTAGTAATTCCCTTTCTCCTTGGCTTGTGGTGCTGTGTGAGCAGCCAACATTTGACGACTAGTTTTTACGTAGTTCTACATCATCCGCTTTCTTTAATGAAGACCTGACGATGATGCAGAACTATATATATTTTGACTTGAGGATAGGCTGGGAAGTAGAGATGGAAAGAATAAGTGACAGAATAATGAAAATTTATTTACAAATAAAGGAAAGCAGAAGTACTGTCTCTCAAGCTTGATGCAATTTGTAGGAAAAAGAAAAATTTGATGAAAGACACCTGGGTTAAGGAAAGCCGAGTGGTGATGGGGGACCTAAATGCCAAAGTTGGGAAGGAGAGAAGTTTTGAAGAGGTACTAGAAGCTGATGGATGGGGAGAAAGTAACGAAGAAGGAAAGAGAGTCCTAGAATTATGCATAAGAAATGGACTGAAGGTCGATAACAGTTGGTTTAAGAAGAGCAGGGATACACATAATATAACACGCTAGAGCTGGAATGGTGAGAAAAAATCCCTAATTAACTATTTCTTATTAGATAGTGAAGCAAAGGTGTGTACATTGAACATTATTCTGCCAAGTATGTCTTTGGACGGGGACCATAGACTATTAGTCACCGACATGAAAAGCTGGAGAAGGAAAAGGGAATGAGGATATGGAAGCTCAGCCAATTGGAAGATAAAATGAACTTTCAAGCAAGAGTAAAAGGAGCACTACTAAAGGACGACATAAAAGCAGAAAAGGATTTGCAAAGGTTTTTTGAATCTTTGCATAGTAGAAGCGGCAGAGGAAATATGTAGGAGAACAAGCAGAAAAATTAGATGTAAGGAAACTCCATGGTAGAATGAAAAGATAAAGGAAGCAGTGAATGCTAAGAACAAAGCATTTAGAGAATTATTCACAAAAAGAACAAAAGGGACAGGATAAATATAGAGGGATGGAAGAGTGAACAAAATTTCTACAAACTGATGTGGAAGGGAGCAAGAAAATATTGCACAGCCAAGTGAGCCAAAGGAGGAGGGAGGGAGGGAAGATAGGAAAGACGTCCGAATGATGGATGAAAAAGAAAGGATAATGTAGAGGAATGAGGAGGTAAAGAAGCTGTGGAAATAATATTTGAAGAGATTGTTGAACCCAGAGGGGGAAGGATTGGTACAAAAGAAAGAAAAAGAGAAAGAAATGGACAGAGAGATGGAGGGGGAAGTAGAAGCAGACCTAACTTGGAAGGAGGTATAAGAGGCCTTGAAAAGGATGAGGAAGGTAAAGACACCAGGGTTGGACGAACTCACGTTGGAAATAACGGCAGCAGGAGAAATGGGTCTATAATGGTGGTATGGAGTAGTAAAGGCAATGTGGAGGGGGAAGAAAGTGTCAGAGGATTGGACATAGGGTATTATATTACCAATATTCAAGAAAAGGGATAGAAAGAAGTGTGAAAATTATAGAGGCATAACACTGATATGTCAATTTGTAATTAAGACAGTTGAAGGAAAAGAGATATGAGTTTGGAAAGGATCTAGTAATGGCATTTATAGATTTAAAAAAAGCTTATAATAGTGTGGATAGAAAGAAAGTATGGAAAGCAATGGAGGAGGCTTGTGTAAAAAGAGGAGTGGCTAGAAGAGTAAGGGATATATATGATAAAAATGTGAGTTGTGTAAAGATGTAGAGAGGGTGTACAGTGTACGCAGTGGTTCCAATTAAAAAATGGAGTCAAGCAGGGAAGTGCCCTGTCACCCTTACTATTTGTATTGGTGATGGAAATGATCATGGATAAAGTGGCAGGGAAACTGGGTGAGGAGAAAATGAAAGTAATGATGTTTGCAGATGACTTGATGATATGGGGGGAAAAGGAAGAGGAAGTGCAGAAATGGAATGAGGAGCTGAAAAAGTGTGCAATGAAATCTAGCATAGTGAAAAGGGAAGTGATGGTGATGACATGGTAGATAACAAAGCAAATAAACGTGATAGTACTGGATCCAGTAGATTTTAAAATGGCAAAGAGCGTAAAGTATCTCGGTAGTGTGATTGAGGCAAAAGGGGGAAGCAGGAAGAGGTTTTCTACAGGTGTGTAAGAGACCTATTATGGTAAAGAGAAGTGCCCTTGAAGTGTAAGGAAGTGTTGTATAGAGTATACTTCATACCCATAGTTATGTATGCAGCTGAAACTTGAACTTTGGATAAAAGAGAAATAAGGAAAGTGGAAGCCATGGGAATTAAGTTTTTGAGGAGCATGCTAGCTGTCACCAGAAGAGATAGGATAAGGAATGAAATGTATGGTCAAGAGCTGGGTACAGGGGGTATATGAAATAGTTGAGGAAGCAAGGATGAGATGGTATGGACACGTAATGAGGATGGAAGGAGAGAGGATTCCAAGAAGATTAATTGATATGAAGTATGTAGGGAAGAGACCGCAAGGAAAATATGGGAGAAACAGATTGCAGCAAGTGTGTAATTGAGAAAGAGGAGAGTGGAAGAGAATGCAGGAGGCGGACTGGGGGAAAGCCTGAGGGAAATTGAGGCATTTTAATAAATGGACCTGGCCACAGACTGAAAACATTTTGTGAGGGTGATGATGATGATGATATTATGACAGCATCTAACTACCTTTTCAGGTTACGCATTTGTACTAATTACGTTAGTGGTTTTAGGGATGAGGATGGTTATATTTAGAAGAAGTATATCCACATGAAGGGAGAATAAAAAAACCACCTTTAGTACACACGATTGAGATACAAACCTGGATCTCCCTATTCATCAGTAGTCTAGTCTACTGTGAAAGTACTGACTTAGCCTATGCAGCCACCGAAGCGGGTAACTTATATATTACTTACCTACTTTATGGAATTAGGAACTCAATAGTTGATTGGCGCACTTACAAAAGTAGGCCAATTATCCTTATCTTGAACTAGATTTAGCCAATCCATCTCATTTAGCTCTATTCCTCTCGTGAGCTAGTTTTATCCAGTCCACCTCATTAAAACCTGTCTATTCTAAGCCATTTTTATCCAGCTTACCTAATAACACCCTATCCCCATCTTGAGCTATTCCTATCCAGTCCACCTCAATATACCTTATCCCCATCTTGAGCTATTTCTACCCAGTTAACCTCAATATACCTTATCCCCATCTTGAGCTATTCCTACCCAGTTAACCTCAATATACCTTATCCCCTCCTTGAGCTATTTCTACCCAGTTCACCTCAATATACCTTATCTCCATCTTAAGCTAGTTCTATCCAATCCACCTCATTACACCATATATCTCTCTTGAGCTAGTTCTATCAGGTCCACTTCATTATATCCTATCCCTATCTTGAGATAGTTCCTGTGAGTCCACCTCATTACACCTTATCTATATATTGAGCTAGTTATATCCACTTCACCTCATTACATCCTATCTCTTTCAAGTCCATTCTAATGTTATCCATATCTAGTTCATCTCATTACACCCTATCCTTACCTTGAGCTAATTGGATACAGTTCACTTCATTACACCCTATTCACAGGGGCCCACCAACACTTTTTGAACATAAAAAATCTTTCTTTTTATTTATAACATATTTTGTAAAAAACATAAATATAAAGTGGAGCACTATTCTCTACACACAGTGAATTATTTAATTTGTTATACATTATTCCAGTCCCAAGAGGATTCATTACACGCTTCAATCGTCACGCACATACAAGCGCTTGAAGAATCCAATGACTAATAATGGAGAAGGTGCCAGGGGCCATTCCCTCTCAAATAAGGCCCATCATCCATTGGGATATATCTATGAAGGTTATTCCACTGTGCACTTGCCACTCAACTGTCGTTTATGGGGCCAGTCTCTTCGAGCCCGCAATTATATAAAAATTGTTTCTATTTTGTTTTAGCACATATTTAGTATGTGTAAAAGACTCAATAAGTAAGGGGACGAGTGAAAGTGATTAATTAAAATGAATAAAGCATTTATTAAAATCTTTGTATTCTTCATTAAAACTGCAAGAAAAACTTGAAATAAATGGTTATGAGCATCTCAGCCTAGGGATTTCACATTTATGCAGGTGGATGGCAAGAAAAAAGAACATTTCCTAATGCTTGGTTTGATAAACATTTGTGGTTAATTTTGAGTGAAGAAAAACGGAGCTTGATTTGTTTTTATTGTTTATTACTTGGTTTGTAAAAGTAATGTCATCACTTGATAAGTTTAATTCACAACTTGTATTATTTTATTCTTTCCATTTGTAGATTTTGTAATCCTAGTGATTTTTAAAAATAAGAAAACTTAAAAGAATTTAATGTGATATGTTAACATGTGGTGAGAAATGAATGGTTCGCTGCACCGCTCAAACTTTCACCTACTTTTATGTTAAAATAGACATTTACTAAAAACTCTCATGATTTGTGAAACAAAATAATAGGGCTAAATATTGTTGTAGAAATGATATACGATAGATCATAAATGAAATAAGATACACCGCTACTTACTTACTTTATGGCATCAGAAACTAGGAACATTTTTACAAATAAATTGAGAAACATCTTTTTCCGCCAAGAAGCATAAGAATCAAATTGATTTTCAAAGACCCGAATTAAGAAGTTTATATATGCTTATAGCTAAAAAATTATTAGTTTTATAAAAATATATTTCAAATAAAAATTTTTTATCTTTAATAGTAATACAACTTTACAATGATAGGTTATCTCGTATCTCAAAAAGTTGCGGGGAAGTGACTAACATTGGAAATTTTTCCCTACCTAAAGTACCCTCAAAGTTATGTTCATAAGAAAATGAGAGTTACTATCTTGTTTATTATGTTAAACAATGTCCAGATATAAAATTTGATCAAAATTGTTAGAGCGATATTTGAGAAAATTATATATTTTTTTCTTTTCAGCCTTCAGTAAACTACCCCTTTTTAGGGTTAGATACTTAATTCCAAAAAACCCTCAGGGAGGACCTTATGTATACCCCAGATACCATGTTTCAGCCAAATCGATAAAATAATTTGTGCTTTAGCCCGAGGTACAGACAGACAGTATTGCAAAAAAACACTTTTTTTTTCAGGGGGTCATGAAACATTGACATTTATAAAAATTTTGATTTTGATTTTTTTGAAAATCACAATTCTTTCTCTCCGCGGTGTCGATAGAAAGTAAAAATCATTACTGGCTATTCCTATCTTGAACTACAAGATGCAGTTCTATCCAGTCCACCTCATAACACCCTATCTTTTTTAACAGGTTCATTCTAATGTTATCCTTACATCTGTGCTTAGGCCTTCTTTAGTAGTGATCTAGTTTTAGAAAATTTTCAGACAAAGACCAATATAAATAACTTTTAAAGGCAATTTGATATTAAAAATAAACATCCATTATCAACTAGATGTATTAGCCATTCCTCACAGGGTAGGTTACACCTTAAATTATATTAATTAGGACGTTTAATATTCACCTACCAGCTCTTTTATAATGCCTCCCTGTACAGTACACAACTATAACTATGGAAATATCAAATTATGCTTATAAATAAACAAAATTAATGTTTGAAAATAAAACTACCTAGATACTGTAGCTGTGAACTGACTGTATAAACAGACAATACATATACAAGACAATATTTGCCTATGTGCAATCACAAAGTATGTACAATTCAATAATATACACTACTACAGAATCAAAAATCAGAAACAGTTGCCAAAATTTTACTCTCAGGGTGGATTCTCAAATTGGTCAAGCATTATTTTGAATCAAGGCACTAATGTCATGTCAGAAGTAATGACTCACCTGTGTAAACTACTAGTAGTGAAGAAATTGAGAACTAGATCAGGATATCCTTAAGATTGAAGAACTGAGAAGGTTCATCAAATAATAAGTAAGATGATGTCACAGTGTTTAAACATCAGTCAAACCAATTTATATATCTAGTTACCATTTCTTTACATTTTAAAGTGACACATGGACATGTGAATCAAACCCGGGGCTTTTGGCTTGCCTACTTACCATTTGTTGTGACGAATTATATTACCTAGATGCATTCCAGTATCAAGAAGTTGCCATATGAAGTAATTTATGGGGGAGGGGGGGAAATGGTTACTTCACTTGACAGGCAAACTAGCAGCAGATGTTTTGAACAATTATGTTATTGTAGAGTTATCAAAGAAACTACAAGCTCTATGAAAGAAAATTTGCCGATACAGTCACAAATATATATATACACATTAAGGCTGTGTGCATGCCAAAAAGTGTGCACATCACTCATCCCTCTTATCTCCACACATCACACAAGTTGTAGAAACAAACCCACGTAAAGAAATGAGAGCATGCATGCCGAGCACCTCACTCTCAGCACTTCACTCCGACCAGACACAAAAAACAAACTGGTTTGTTTTTGTGAAAGGTTGTGCGATGCACGTGGTGCTCCCATTGGTTGGTTCAAGGTCAAAGCAAACCCTCATTTTTGTTCTATGCACTCTTATTTTATATTTTATCAAATCAACTTTTACTTTGACGTTTGTCTTGCTCGGATTTTCTATAGACCGAGTGTATTTTAGGAAGAAGATGGGTGACATAAAAGATAAACTAATAAATAGTATTTTGAAGTACCCCTAAACCTGGGATAAGAGACATAGAAACCACCATAATCAATACATTCTTAACAAGAACTGGATGATGATTGCTTCTGAAACAGGATGCACTGCTAAGCGAAATAAATAACGAATGTAAATATTTGTAGACATTAGATTTTACACAGTTTTAAGGTATCCATATTAATAAAATAAAGAGTTTGTTTATTATGACCAGTGCTAGTAGCTCGTGTGCATCACTTAGACGGACATTTGATTTTTTTGCTATAAAACCAGATTGGGCCCTGGGTAATGTAGGTATAAAGCAGTGGTTATCAAACTGTTGGTCATGACCCACTGGTGGGTCGCAAGCCAGTTTTTAATGGGTCGTGAAAAGATTTTGAACTGTGATCTTTACTTTGTAACGACCCCTCGTGTAGAGAAAGTGTTGTGATCGTCAAAAAAATCAAATTTGAGGTTTTGATGAATATTACCTAAAACTTGTATCTAGGGTTTTCAGAGGGTTTCCCCGAGGAGTTTTTGGAGTAAGATATCTAACCCTAAAATTAAGGGTAGTTTATTTAAGTGAAAAAATTGATCAAATCAATTTTCTCACAATTATTTTTATATATCCATAGGCCCTATCCAAAACCAATAGTTTCTTAACCAAGAGTAAAAATATTATTTTTTAAATTAAGGTATCAGAACTGATCTTTATTGTATAGAGGTGTTTCTGGTTTGTCAATGTTTTTGTAACAGTTTATATTATTTCATTTATTATGCTCTTTGATAAAATGTTACACAATTTTGTACATTATGTGTCTGCAACAATGTTTATTATTTGGTTTCATATACCTTATGAGTTTGAATAAATTCCTTCATTTTAGGTAAAGGAGCGAGGAAGTTTGTTTGGTGTACTGTACCAATTTATTTAATTTTTCGAAAATAGAAAATAATAAAAAAAATCAGGAATATTGAAAAGATAGTAAAAATAAACAAGAGATAGAAATAAGGTGCATAATTATGTGGATACAGAAACTTGGTTTCATGTTCGTACCTGTGGTGTGGACATCAATGCCGTTACCAACATAAATTGGAAACAAGTGCACCCTTCGCACATGTCTCATTTTGAGAAATATACTAGTTTTTTTTGTATAATTATCTTTGATAATGAATTTCAGAAATTAAATTAAATTTAAAAAAAAATCCTCATGTACATTAAAGTTAGGTGGGTTGTGAAAGTTTGAGAAAAATTGGCATAAAGGTACTAACTTTAAAGCTACTTTCCACCTACAAACATTAAACTAAAAACATCTCTCCCTGGCAACTCTGATTATTTCAATTACTACATAATATCATGTCCATGATAGGCCTAGTGAGAAGCTAAGAATTTTTTGAATGTTTCTCTCACTTGTCTTACCTCCCTAGATGAGGGGTTTTTAATTCGACTGGCGGCTAGATAGCGAGATGCAGGAATTGGTGGCAGCTTGGAAACATTAATATGGTATCCCTCTTTATCAATAATACTATTATGTAAAATATAAATAGCCATAATTATGTCATCCTCAAATTTTTCACTTGCTTGCATACTCCCACTTAGTACTCTCCACATAGAAAACAAAATGCCAAACACACATTTGACAGTCTTTTGTTGTAGGTTTCCTCTGCCAATTGCAATGATTTTCCCCTGTATGGTTTCATCAGATTTATTTTTAAAGGGTATGTCTCATCTGCAATAAAAACAAAGGGCGCTAATTCTTCAGTTCCCAGTAAAAAAGTTTCTAAAGGTATTTAATTTTTCCAGTTTCTAAAAACATTCCTAGCGTTGAAGCTTTTAAGGTTCCTCCGTCACTTTGTTTGCCAAAAGCACCAATATCTACTGATATAAATTTATAATGATCATCAACGCGCCCTTGTAATACGAGAGAAAAATATTGTTTGTAATTGAAATACATTGATCCTGATTGTCGTGGACACTTCATTCTCACATGCTTCCCATATAATGTGCCTATGCATTTGGGAAATTGCTAGATAGTATTAAATCTTTCTGCAATCCTTTTGAAACCTGCAGCATAATGGTGTCTTCATATGAAGTGGCAGAAAACTTTCCCAGAGGCATTGACAGGTTTTTCTGATGACTTTACCCATTGTAGGAAACCCCATTCTAACTTCTGAAGCTAATTCCTGCGGCTAGATATCTGAAATAAAATATTTTCTTGTTCAAGTTTTCATGACATTTGTCAATGGAATTATGATTTCTGGGATGCTTGCCACAGTGTTTCAAAGTAACTCATGAAGAACCCACTTCAGTGGCTGAATGATCTAAGGCATCACTCTCATGTCGGACTGGCCTGCTGATGGTGGGGAGATCAGGGTCTGATCCCAGTCGGGTCCACTGAGGTGATTTTTCCTAAATAGCTTATCACTCTCCTCCCACAAAAATGCGGATGGATTACATCTAAAATGCACCCTTCATCATCTTTATTCTATTAGAGTAATGCTCATATAAACACATAATCTGAACAGGTAGTAATATGTGTTGATAAAAAATAAAACCATTCTGAGGTCGAAACGTCAGCAAACTTTGAAGAACGACTTGGCAAGCAGCCCGAAAACCACAATTCCATTTAAACAAAAGAATCACTCAAAATAGTGTAAAAGAAAAAAATAAAGTGAGAAAATATATAAAGTAATGTAATTTGTACATATAAAATTTGCGTTTTATTTTTAGAAGCATTTGTCAAGAAAACATGGAAAAACCCATGCCAAGAATTTTGGAGGAAGTTGTTGAAAAGGTCTGGTGATCCGGCTCCAGACGAAACACCATCTTTGTGGCTCTATTTTGAGAGTGTGTCATTTATAAAAGACCAATTTACACCCAGAGATACACACACAAATTTAAGCTTATCTCAAAATAAAATTGAATATGTAGATGGAGAAACCAGAAGTGATGTGGATGACTCGGAGTCTCATGAGAGTGAGGATATTGGAGAACTTGGCGATAATTCTCTCTCTCTCTCTCTCTCTTGTCCAGCTTTTGAACCATTGCCTTCACCATCTAATGAAACGGTCACTAGTACTGGCTGCAGAAAAAGAATTACACCCCAGGTTGCCATTGAAACAGTCCTTGCTAGCCTTAGAAAGGGAAAAACTCGAGCTTAGAAAGATACGTCACTCCACTTTAGATCCTAATGATGATAATGATGATGTTTTTTTTCAATCCATTACTTCCCCACATAAATAAAGTGCTGAGGATAAAATGATTTTTAGAATGGAAACTCAGAAGCTATTATTTACCTAACACATAGAAAACCCCAAGTTTCATTGGAAACTGGTAACCCAGCTATGTATGTGGCTCCATCAGGTTTTACTTCAATGCAGCCCTTCCTCACCCCTGGTCATACTAAACAGCCCCAGCATTACAATTATTCCTCATTTGAATCATCACAACAGACATCAATTTCTCAACATTTGCTTCCTTCTTCATCATCAACAAGCAGACCTACTTTCCAGTTTTACATGCATTCACAACAATACGAGTATTTTTTCTCTTGTATGGTAAAAAAATAATTGCTTTTAAATTAAAGAAAATGTGTTGATTTTTCTCACCTGTATTGTAATAAAAGTATTTTAAATTAAAGAAAATGTGTTACTTTTTTTCCCTACTGTATAGTAAAAAAAAAGTTTTCAAATTAAAGAAAAGTTTTGATTTGTCTCACTTGCATAGTAACTTAAGTCTTTTAAATAAAATAAAATGTGTTGAAAAAAAAAGAGTTTATTAAATGTAAGAAAATGTTTTGACTTTTCTCACCTGATAGTGACAACAAGCATCTCTTCAACTGAAATAGGATTGACATGGTAGTTATTGTAAAGTAATGATTCAACTTTTGACTCAATTTCATTCAATATGTATATGAAAGCTTCCAATGACATTCTTGTGTAGCTGCAAAACCTTTCTTCATCACTTTTGAGTTCGGTGAATAAATGGTGAGATTCTCCCAATCTTTGTCTCTTCTGATTGATAGGATGTGCACTAAACTGCCTAGATTTATTACTAGTTAAGAAGTAAAATTTTTCCGCTGTTGACATGTCATCACTTTCATCACTACTGCTCTCAAAAATAATTTTCTTCTCTTTTAATGAATATTTTAAAAGTAAACCTAAAAATCTTTGAATTAAATATGTTTTGATGCAAAAAATCAGATATTTAAGAAACAATGCAGTATGAATGCTTAGTGCAGACTAACTTTCTCTAGCCGGCTACAGAGTGCGATGTGCGAAGATAGGAGTGATGAGTGATGTGCGCGCTCCTCGGCATGCACGCACCTTAAGAAACATGATAAAAAGGCCAGAACCATTGATTATAAAGTAGGAGATTTAGTTTACCTCAGTCATTGTTCTTAAAAAAAAGTCAGGAAATTTCAAACAAAGTTTAAGGGACCATAACAAATTATGGAAATTTTAAGTAGAGTAAAAGTAAAAATTTAACTACCTTACTGATCATAAAGGATGGCTTAGACCACTGGTCACCAAATGGCAGACCGCGGATAGATTTTTGAAGACCTTGTCTGGATATCAATAAACAGAATAAATGATGCTATTTCGGCGGTGGGGGGATAGTAGATATGGAAGGCCAGGGATAATAAATAAGTAAAATAACTAAAAAGAAAGAAAATCACATTTTGGAATTAGTATATTCTTATAGGGCTTGAACTTGAGTCACTGTTAAGGTTTTGCCAGACTGCGAAAGTATGTTGAGTTTTTAAAACAGACCCTCATCAAAAATAATTGGGGACCCCTGGCTAAAAGCTTTTGTGATTAGAGGTTCAAACCAAACATACCAGTCTGACACGGAGATATGACCCAGGAACCACCCAGTTAATCGAAAGATTAACAGGATGCAACCAAGACCAAACGCGAGACAATATACATCAATTTCACCACGGAAAGAGGTAGTAGGAACTAGCCTTAACACTTAGTTGTGAAGAGTAAGTAAATTACCTACACACAAATATGCGCTGAGACCAAGAGAGCAGATTGTTATCCAAGCACGTGTGTGTGAATGTGTGTTATAAAAGAAAGGAGATTTAAGTGATTTTTCTTATGCCACCCTCCGTCCCAAAGAATTATTGGCTTGGTAGGCTCAATCACCGACTACATCCACCATGTGCTGCCCTCTATGCAGGGAGAAGATGTTTGGTGGGCGCTCCGAAGGGTCACTCCTCGATATTTTTGTTGTTTTCTATTGCTACCTCCAACCCCAGGTAGGATATCTTTTTTATATATTCAGTAATTTGGGTAATATATAGATGTGTTTATAATATAAATAAAAAAATACTAATTGAGTCAGAAGGAAAGGATGATATATTTTGCAAATAAGCGGATTTCCAGCTTTCCATCCACACATAATACTCCTTGAGCTGGGTAAATGTTTACTCGTATCTCTTGGTAAGAATAGCAATCCTAATCATTCATAACTAAACCAATTTGTATGTATATGTAATGTGTGGTTGTGTAGTTGGGAGGATTTGTGTTTGTGAGTTGGCAGTGATAGATGTGGACAAAAGTATTGTTAAAAAAATTAGCTTGAGAGAGACACTTGATTGGAGATGGCTCGTGAATGCTAGAGGTGTGGCAAGGAATATATTGCTTGTGGTGAAAGCTAACTATCTAAAGGAGCCCAAGAGTGTCCTTGATAAGGATTGGACGCATCTTCAGAAGTACCTAAACAATCGCTGGAAAGGTATGTGTTCTTCAGTTATTTGTATCACTGGACTTGAATTTTGTGGAAATCCGTGTGTTGAGACCGCCGAACGGACAGTTATCTCAACAGCTGGTCACCGTAATGACCGTTAGATGAACAAGAACTCAAGGGAATATGTGAGGAGTTGTGAGTGAATTGTAACTCGCAAAAGGCCAATTCAGAACACTTATAATTTACTTAGGTTTTTTTTATGACTTTAAGGTTTCTTGGTAAATTATATTCTTTAATGAGATTGAATTCTTGTTAATATAGTGCTCAGGCCTAATATTAGTTTGTTTTAGGCTGATTTATTGTCCATCACCATCATCACCTATTAGAGTAAATTGTAAGGGGGTAAAGTTTTGATTTGTTTGTTATAGTATAATAAATGTATTAAATATGAATTTTCTTTTATTTCTTTATGCCACTCTAATGTCACCCAGAGGTCTCGTAGAAATAGGCCAATGCCTATCAGTATTGTACTGAGCAACATAGCCAATGACCAATACGTAATATAACTATTGGAGTCCCACCCAATATTACAGAAACCTTTCACATACAGTAATTTTTTTTTAAACAACACCCAGAAAGAATGTTAGTGAATTGTTTGTTTTAGAGATTTGTGAAGAACATTTTTTTACCTTGTTTGTAAAATCTATAGTTTATAATATATGTTACTCAGTAAGTTTTTGGTTCATACCCAGAGAGACCCACTTAAAATTCAATTGTCCAATATAGGGATTTTGTTTGATTGAGACCAAAATATCAAATCTGAAAATAACCTCAAAATAATTATTGATTTTTGTTTAAAACTATTAATTGAGGAGCATGATCAATAAAAGATACAATCACTACTGTTCAGAATTTAGGAACATTTATTTTTTTCAGATCAGAAGAATGATACATGGATGGTTAACTTTAAAGCATCTTTACATAATTTAAATGGTGAATTTATTAAATTTAGTAGAGAGTTAAGTAGCATTACTAATTTAATAATAACTAAGAGTAGTCGAGAGAAAATATCTTTGTTTGATTTGGGAGGTCAAATCTTAAAAAAAAATACATTTGGTACCTACATGGTACTTTGGATTCAGAAGATTTGGTTTAATTAAGACATTAACCCAATTGGGTCACATGTAAGATAATCTGTAGATAGTTGATTCTTATGAAAGGATTGCAAGAAAAAAATTGTGAACAATACGTGACTCATTAAGAGATTAGCCATTGATTATATTGATCACTATCAAAGAATGCATGTTCAATTTAATGTTAGTATAAGTTCATTGATAAAAGTAATGCATATTTTAACTTCACATGTGGAATTGAATGAACTATTATTAATAGTATGAGAAGGATTGATTAACATTAGTTTAGAATTAAGAAACTTTAGATATGCTATAGAAACCAGTGCTACTAATCAACTGAGTAGTATGTTAATTGACCTAGATACATTTATAAATATTCTAATTTAAGTGAATGAGATTGTTAAACCACCACTCTCAATTATAAATCCTGTTAAACCGGATAATTAATATGATTATTATAGGATGAGCTATGTTGATATTGTATTAATAAACGATAACCTACAAATAATTGTAAACATACTTTAGTCACTAGGGAAAGAATATTTGAGAAAAATTTTATTCATACATGTCCATTTACAATGTTTCAAACCGAAGCATTTGTGGAATATGTCCTAAATGACATACTTTTATTTAGTAAAGATAGGAAGTATTTTGTAAGTTGAAAGAAAAACTATTTTTAAGTTGTAAAGGACAAAACATAGTTTATGTCCAAATTATGTGATTATTTCAGACATTAATGAGGACAGTTGTGTTTTTAATCCCTCTTTATGGAAACTGAATAATGTTGATTGTAAAAAGAAAATAATAATGCAAGAACAATCCCATTTGAAAATAATGTTGAAACAAGTGGCCCAACCGCCAACTTTGATGAATTTATAAACAATGTCAAACATAACAGAGGCATTCAAATATTATTATTGCATAGAATGCAGGAATTCCTGTAGGTTTAACTATTGTGTAGATTGTTATTTTTGAAGGGAAAAAACCCCAACAGGAACCTCCTTTATGGCTCGTCTACAGAGTAGTACTTGGTAGTCAGAGTAGTGTCAGTTGTCATATCATATTGTAGTTATAAAATTAACTGCCTACAATAAAACGACATAGCATGTAATTACAACCAATAGGAATTGAGAAATCAAAAAATAATAAATATATCAAACTGTTACAATTTATATAATTATATAGGTAGCACTTTTTTAAATGTATATATATGTTTAAACAACTTTTTGACATCCATTACTGTTTCCAGCCTGTGGCCCAGGTCACTTTTGTATTCAAACCATATATTTTCCAATACTGACTTGCTAGGCATAAACTATCTTTTAAATTGAAAATGGAGTATGGATTTATATATGTACATTTCCATGACCTAAGATATATGATAGACTAAATAAACACTCATTTTAACAGATTTTAGTAGTCCAACCATATTTGTTTTTAATTGGATGAACGCAAGGTGTCGCAACGCAAGAGATGGATCATGTTCATATGCTTACGACAATTCTGACTTACTATTGTGATTGTGAGACAGTATGAAGTTAGTGAGGAGCATGATAGGTGGTCATGTAATGAGGATGGAAAAGACCACAGGGGAGGCCAATAAAGAAATGGGAGGAGCAGGTAATAGAAAATGTTCAAGTGAGGAGAAGAATGGAAGAAATTAAAGGAGGAAGAATGGTGAAATGATAGCTGAAGATGGAGGCATTTTACTGAACTGACCTGGCCACAGACTGGAAACAGTTGATGATGATAATGATGATGATGATGAATGTAGACAGTCAATATTATGACTCAGACTCTAACAAGCAGGTGTGAATCGATGTAGCATTAAGCTCAAGCGTAAGCATGATGATTCAACAAATTCATAATATGAACATGCATAACCAAATAAATGTTGACCAATTGTAACATTATTATTATTATTATTATTATTATTATTATTATTATTATTATTATTATTATTATTATTATTATTATTAGCACCGCGTCTTACTACCCGTTCGGGTTATACGCACTTACGCTAATGTGTAATGTTAGGGTGATTGTGAGATGAAATGGAGGACCTACAGTTTAACGTGGAATCCGAACCACGGTTGAGGCCTGGCATTCCCCACATTCACAAGATGTCTTGTCAGAGGTGAAGGAAGGGTTTGGTAATCAGATAAATCTGTGCTGGGACTGAGGAACCAATTGTAACAGAGACGTGTACTATGTATTGATTGTATTTTGTACTTAATGTTTGGTTAAGTTTCTTTGAAATTTGTTAAGAAACTTTATTATAAGGGTGGGTAATGTTGTAGCTTGCGGCCTTTGGTAGTCTAGAGCATGCAAAGAGGACATAAGCCTGAGAAATTATACTGTAAATTGTTCTAAATCAGCAGTTACACACGCATAGCATATCATGTTTTCAAAAACAAAGATTGTTTTGCTGATTATCATAATATAACGGCAAAACCAGTAACTTAGGGTAAACACCCCTTTTTTTTTGGTATATTACAGCGAGTTTTTAGAGCTTTAAAGTAGACGGGGGCTGGGAAGGATTCCCGTTATTAAGGTGTTACTTTGAAGTGCTTTACATACTCAGTTACCAAGTTACAGTAACTTGTGGGGGGAATATCCTACAGCCTGAGTCCCTGTTCAGTATGGTGGAGGAAACCCCAAACCATATTTAAAGTCTGAGTTGTATAACAACCGCGTAGCGGCAGGCAGCTATGTATTAAACATCAGTTATAGTCATAACACCTAAGATAGGTCAGGGCAAGGAACTGCTGAGTAAGGACATTGTTAGAATGAAGGTTTTTTTAAAAACTATTTTAACCAGTTCTAAAATCTACATCCCATTTATACAACCATATACTACCTAATTAATTCATTCTAATAAACAAGATCATAACGAACCCCACAATTATTTACCACTGCCTATCCACACCAATTAGCTATCCTGACAAGTAGGCCCACAGGTTGGGGGAGTATAGACACTTTATAAAATAAATCATCAAAAATAGACCTTAGGTAAAAAAGTGTTTCATACAAAAGTTTTTTCTCTCTCTTCGTACTGGGTCTCATTTGAAAAACAATAGTTGACCTTGAAAATGTCAAAAATAAATTATGTTATTTTGTCATCGTCTCAAAACCAAGAAACTTTATACGAATCATTTTTTTCTTAAGTGTGTGTGTTTTCAAAATATTTCTTTTTGACAACTTAAAAAAACATTGAAAAAAAAAGTTTACTTAGTATGTAATGGAGCCAGTGAAATATATATAGTAAAACCTACGATCACCAACATAAAGGGGGCTGAACTTTTTCGGATATACAATTAATACTCCTCTGATGAGTTAAACGGTTAAAGTCTGACATTTTCTTTTGAATTATTTTTTTTCAATTTGTATATCCTAGCAATTTAGTTTTTACAACATAAAACCTTTATTTGGCAGTTTAACTACTGAAAAAAATACATAACCAAAAATGCAGTTAGCCATTTCGGCTGTGGGAGGTTTTATTGTATAAAGGTTTGCATCAATTTAAAAATTAATTTTCTGTTAAGTGATTGAAATTTTAATTTTTAATTTGGCAATCAATTTTATGAAAGGGTTGGCTCTCAAGTTACCAGATTTCCACTAGAATGGTGCAAATATTTTTTTCCCCTAGTGTCTGAAAATGTTGAGCCCACTTGAGCAACAAAGTGCAGCCTTTTCCATGTATACAAGTGAATATATTTGTGCTTAAATCACGTGTTTGACAGAAATAAACCTTTTCTAAAAACAGACTCACTAATTCATTACCATTCTCGTCTAACCTGTCATCACCATACCTTCCTAACATTTTCTGAATTCTCTCTTTGGGTACCCACCCACCCACTCATATCTCTTAACAAGATAATTATTTCACCCGGTTCACATAGATTCAAAACTTCATTGAGCTGATTCTAAAACTATACTCTCACATTCTCATCTTCATCCTCTGCCGGAGCATAACCAGCAACCAACATAATTCTACAAATGACTATTTTCAAACATACTCATAAAAGTCTAGATAATATTATCTAGTACTTTTCCACAAACAGCTTAGCTGTTGGGCTTTGGATTAAACCAACTTCTCCTACCCATTTATCCACACCGGACCACAGTGTCAGGCTACCATCACTCATCATAAAACATTATTCGTTTTCTGCTTGGTTTTACATATACACATATTATCAATTTAATTTTTAATAATTTCCTCTAACAGTTAATTCTCTCTAACACACACACACACACTCCTCTCACAAACCACCTTCCAATAGTCTGTTCTCACCAGCTTGTCAAAAGATGGGTCCTTCACTTTTGACCTCAGATTCCCACCATAGCTTTGGTCACCCAAGGCTATTATTTCACAGTTTCTTGTAGTAATTTTAAAGTGAGTAGATCAGGTTACTAGCTTAGGTAAGACCTGCACCTATGATAGTATTCCCTGTTTAAGTTAAGGATGTTGTATCAATCTGTGTTGGCACATTTTTGCCAGTATGCTAAAAGTTCAACTGTTGCCCAGTCTTGCCCTGAGCACACTTGCATTATTCCTACAAACCAGCATGCCTATTTAGAGACTGCCTTGTCGGCCAGTATAACATTGTCCGTGTCACTACCACTAGGAGGTAAGGAACTGCACCAATATCAGGACAAATTATAATTATTTTTTCTCCATTTAAGATGTGAATAATATTCAAAGGAATATAACACCAATACATTTTAACAGTTTCTCCAAAACTCACTAAAGCAACAGAGATGACTATGAATAAATAACACAACATATATACTGTATAAAGTATTTCCTATAGGTGAAAGGCTTTTTTTATTCATTGCTAAGCAGGAAGTCTTTTAACATTTACACGATTAGCTATGTCCCAAGTCACTACCCAATTATGCTGGGATCACAATCTACTTGACATTCATGTAATGCAAAGGTTATTCTCATGTTTTTAATTGGAATCCATTATGAGGCATTCAATTTAACATTGACATCAAGTTTAATTAACATTATAGTTGTCCAGGAAATCACTTTAATGTTAAATTATGTGAAGGGCACTAAGTAAGTCTTCCTGTCAGACAATCATGTTGAAAGCAACATCAACATGACTATTTATTATCTAATTTATTTGTTTAGTGTGTGAAGATACCTTCTTCAGTAGAGTTCCCATCTCACAAATACTAAAGCAGCATGGCATTTATTTACACTTTATTTTGAAGCTCTAGAAATCTTCATTGACAAGTAACTGAAAATTAATCAGCTTTTACTGTTTGAGTTCTATTTTTGTGACAAATTTCTTTTCAAACAGTCCAAATTCATTAGCTTTGATTTGATAGGGTTTTTATGTTACATTAGTTGTGTTGTGTTAAGTGAATCTTAATCACACACAAATGTTTCTTTACGTTTCATTAAAGTCACATTATGTTAAGTTGATCATGATCCCTACATTAGGTTTGTTATAAACACTATCCTTAATCATAATGTAACACAATTGGTTTCTAAATATTGAAGCACATATTACAATTAAAAATAACAAAACAAATAATAGCTTTTAAAGTATATAGTTTTAGTTTCATTCACTTTATGGTAAGATAAAACAAATAAACTGTTATCCTATAAGTTTGGCGGGATATAAATATATAAAATATGCCAGCAATTCTGAACAAGTTATCACATAAGAGAAGGTTAAAAAGTTACAAACTTATAAAAATGTCTAGATTTAAAGGATTGTATTATGTTAGTTGAAAAATAAAATTCTTAAACTTAAAAATATGTAGATTATCTCAAATGTTATCAGCTGTTTGATCAAATTATTTAACATAAAGGTAATTTTATTTCTAAACAACTTTTCTTGTGCATATTTAGCTTAAAAATGTTTTCCAAAGTAGTTAGAATGAAATGAATATTTATTGGTGTTCTCAAACGGACGGATAGCCAGGCAAGTTTTAAAATTATGGTGGCATTAAAATGGCATATCATTGTAACTTTAAAAGCACAATAAGAATAACAGATTTAGATAAAATAACCATAGGACAAGAACACTTCTTTATAGATTTGGATATGAATTAAAAGGGGTGTGCAAATATTCGCAAAGTCAAAGATAAACACCCATTTACTTCGACTTTGATACACACAATAATTTTCTTTGCATCTTTGAAAATATTTTGGTGAACTAGATAAAACAAAATGGTTAAACAACACAAAAATCTTACCCAAATAAGGAATATCCTTACTAAAGTAGCATTTATAACTGTTATTTCAATTATTTTTATCGGCCGGGGTTCAATCCTCGGTCCTGGCAAAGATTTGTCTGATTACCAAACCCTTCCTTCACCTCTGACAAGACATCTTGTGAATGTGAGGAATGCCAGGCCTCCACCGTGAGTTCGGATTCCACGTTAAACTGTAGGTCCTTCATTTCATCTCACAATCACCCTACCATTACACATTAGCCTAAGTGCGTATAACCCAAACAGGTAGTAAGACGTGGTGCTAATAATGATAGTAATAATTATTATTTGTATAACATTTCTAGCTTTGAAGTTGGCTTATATACAAAATACAGTTTCAATTAGGTCATTTATAATTAACACTACCAATAATTTTGTCTAGGGCTTTTACCAATTTCGCAGTGTTTCCTTCTTTTAGTTTAACAAAGTTGAATACCGGTATTGTGTTTGAACAAATCAATTTAGCAAGTTTTGAGTTTAATTTTAACATATTTTACTATATTTGGCTGCATTTATGATAGTTTATAATGTTTTGACTTAGCCTTTAACATTTTTCAAGTTCCACTCCGAATTTGCTTTGCACATGAAAAAGTGATATTCACACACCCCTGTAAACAATCTACTTTATTATTTATCATTATTCCAATTTTTAATATTGTGTAGCTGTCTTAATTACAGTAGAGTCTCGATATTTCGAGTTGGATGTGATACGAAGTAGCTCGGACTACCAAAAACTTAGACCATACAGAATACCATATGATAAATGGAGAAAGGTGGTGGCGAAAAATGTTTTTTAATACTAAGTGTGCTTGTATTGAAGACTAATTATATTATCAAAGTGTAAGATTCTATATAAAAACAAAGCATTACTGCCTATAACTTTTAAAGAGTGGAAAAACTTGACTTTTCTGCAACCACAATTAAAGCTGAATATGGTGGCTAAATTTGTCTTTATAATGGTGAACTTTTAAGTACGAAGGCGTTGTGACTGTTGGGGATTTTCAACAAACTTCACCACTGGGTATTGCAATCATGTTTTGGAAAAGTTTTTCTCTATCAAAGTGTAGGCACCACAATAATACAAGGTACAGGTATGTGTCTTCTTCCTCTTTTTTTTTAAATTTCATGAACTATACCTAACCTCAAACTATTAAGGTTATACTTCACAATTTATACATTATATATTCCATTATATCGTAATTTTTGTATCAAATCTAAAAAATATTAATTAAGACCTTACAAATTTTTTATAAATACCTTACTCTGTACACTATATTGAAAGGATAAAATTGCAATCCATTCACCATTCAGTAACATCGCTACAGCTTCATCTGGCTTTACATAATTGATCATCTTGTTTATGAACATTAATAATGCAATGTAAGAATATTTTACTTATTCTTAGAGTGATGTTTTATATTATTTCACAATACCAATTTTGTGTTAGCTAATTCATAGTTTTTCAAGTAAAAACCAACCAAATATTAATGGTAATTGAATATTTCATTATATATGTAATGAGCAAATCCACTTAAAACAATTTGAAGCTTTTGTAAATGAACAGTCAAGGTTATTTATACAGCCCAATAACTTAAAATAAAAGATTAGAACTTTTTTGTGATGTTAAAACAAAGGTTTACTTAAGTATTTGATCTAAATATGATTTACATAAAAGATTGCAATATAATTATTAAGGATAGATAGAGGCAGTGTTAATGTAAAGAGTTTGTACATATGCAAAGAATAAAAAAAAGAAGTCTATTCAAGACAATCTTCACACATTTAAAATTATACAAATAAAGAAATACAATCTTTGCAAATTTATTGTTTGTTGTATTCAATTTACCACACAATCAAATATTTTCTGGGTAGGGGCTTTTAACATCAGTCAGTAGCTTAAAATCGATCTCAGGAGCCTTTCAAATCATTACATAATTTCAAATGACATAGGCAAAATAAATATATATATGTGGACTTGTTTATAGTTTTTAAATGTTGAGATCAAATTATTATTTTTAAATTGATACATGGGTTACTTACCAAAGATGGAGATATCAGAGTTAGATCCCGGTTGAGTGTACGGAGGGTGGTTTTCTCTAATTGCTTTTACAATCTCTATCCACACAAATGTGAGTACACTTCCTCTAAATTCAACACACGCACACGCACACACACACACACATATATATATATATAGTGATAGTTGCAAAGTGCTAGCTTTTACCAATGTATAACCTGCACCAGTGAGCATGCAGACAGAGGAGTAATTCTTGGTTTGCCAGTAGGGATGAGTTTAGGGTTTGAACCTCAACCATGTGTATTTAGGATGCATTTTACTTATAATTTCCTAATCTTCCTCCAATCTCACCTCTTCTAAGTGATGCCATCCTCATCCCTACTCCAATAGTATGAATGCTCGGCGTCGGTTAGTATTCAAATTTATAGCCGAGTTCCAAGACTAATATAGTTTTGCGTTTGAACTCAACATATTTACAGGCTCTGCTGCTTTTACAAGGCTATTCCTGTGCTGTATTTGTTTCTGGTTATGAATAATTTTTTCTTCACCATATTGTTTTGATGTTTGCGAATTGTGAAGTTGCAATTTTTATATATATTTTTTCACTGTATAAATATTAATGCATTTATAATTTAAGAAATAATTTTTTATGAGTTTTTTAATTTAACAATTATTTAATTTTTATTTAAAAAGTTAAGTTTTAGAAGTATATATTTATTGAATTCATTCTTGACTCAGCCAGATTCGATACTTGGATACTTTATAAGAAGCTCGCTTAGTCTTGACTCAGAATGAAAAACTTGAGCTCTCAGATGAATATATGGATAATCTGGACCGATAGTAAGAAGTTTAGCAAACACCTGTACTATTTCTGGAAAATGCCTGGTTGAGTATAGAATAATTAATTGACAAATACAAATGAGTACTTATATTCATCAAATATGCTATGCGATAGGATGATGGGTCATTGATTGTCAATAAGATTACTTGTTGATGTTGTTGTTAATAACGTGTTTAAAAAATCAATGAGGTTAATTTTGCCTTTAGCCCACTTCAGTGGCTGCATGGTCTAAGTAGTCACACTCACAAGAGACTAGCCTGCTGATGGTAGATATGAGGGTTTGTATCCTTCAGATCGGGTGTAGTGAGGGTGGTTTTTCCTAAATGGCTTTCCACTATCACTTCACACAAATGCGGGTACACTTAATCTAAATCCAAGCTGAATCATCCCAAACACAGTGGCGTAATTAGTACAATGTATATTAACTGAACAATGCAAGAAAAAAATACCCTTTTATTTTCTGTGATCAATGTAAAGCAATTATCGATGTCTTATTTCCACAAATTACTATTTTTATTCAATAATTCTTCATATTTTCAAGTTTCATTGTATCCCCACTGGTATACATGTGGTTTAAGGTGTCAAGTTCTCAAAAGACTGAATTGCTGTTGATGGGGAAGTAAATGTTTGAAACTCGAGATACTTTTCTCCATGTGATGAATCACTTTTATTTTTTTCCAGTTTCCCCATGCTTAAGATTTTTTTCAAATTGCATTTCTCAATCTTAACCTGTGAATCCATTAAAGGAAAAAAAAAATTGAATTAAACCTGTGACAATGTTTCTGGAGTTTATAAATAAATACATAGGCTATACAGCCTATCCCAAATGGGTTTTGTAGGGTCATTAAAATTAATAGTGAGACTGCACAGTGTACATGCTTGGAATGAACTATTCTGACAAATTTTATAATAATAATAATGTTCCTTACTACATCTTATAATGTTTTTCAAAAAAATTTATAATACTTCTGAAAGAACATGAAACATACACAAAGGAATTGAAGTTTTTGTTGCCTTTATTTTACTTTCCAATGTATTTAAAGTATAAAGAAAGTCTTGAGACTTTAAAGTGTTTTTTTTTAAATGTTTGTGAACATGTTGTTTGGCATGCCAGCTCTCTCTAAACATGCCTCTAACACATAAATGATACCACCAATTTTCTTCTTTGATCTGTATAAATGTTTGAATGATATTCAACTACCTTATGTATAGGGTCATACCAAAGGGGGGATGTTTCAAGTTTATGCCTCTCCCCTCAAACGTATTATCAATAATACATATTCTGTTATATTCTTTCCAAGTGCCTAGCCTAATAGATTATTGGAGTCTTGTAAAGTTCAAGAAAAATACAGCCCTAAATATGTTTGGATAAATTTAAAATTACTTCAAGATATCGATGTTAAAGCCTGTTGGAGGACTTCACGATGAGCCACTGCAGGTATAACCCTACCCCATTACTTTTTCTTTCATAATATGTAATATATATAACATAAAACAGTTTGATGAACATTACTAAGACTTGGATAAATAGAACAAAGTTCATAAAACCATGCATTTTTAAAATAAGCAAGGTTAAACTGGCTTGTTTAAAATAACCCCTAACATAAGTATACATATATTTATTCTTAGTGAATTTAAATGAGATTAGAACTCCCTTAAGTATGATAGTTGTAACAACAGTGGTTTTAACCTGCACACGATCCATCATTACATCGGTTAAGTCCAATTAAAACCTCGGTTTCTACTAACATAAGCATAAAACATTATAAATAGATGGGCTTTGATGAACTTAGAAATCAATTTTTGATTTAAATTTGTTTCAAAAATTATCCCTAGCACATTAATTGTGTAGAAGTTATAAACAATTTGTATGCATTGAACAAACAAGTGTTTGAATGTTTGGATAAAGAGATTGCATATAAACAACACACAGGACATTTCCATATTTTTTTGCCATTGTTTATTTTTACAAATGATACATAGCTAGAACTCAATGAAACTTGTCATTAAAATGTATTAAAACAGTAATTCATAAATGGTCATATATTAAAGTGTGTTAATGCCAACATTGTTGTATAGATGTGAAGTGTGGGTATGTCAGGAGAAACACAAGAGCAAGATGAATGCAAATGGAATGAAATATCTAGCAAATGTATATGGAAAAACTAATATTGACACAAAGTCAGTAATGAATGGGTGTTAATGGAGTGCAGTTTTAAAGGGAATCCAATAGGTAAATGTAAAAAAAAAATGTCTTAAGTCAGTTTAGGTATGTTGAGAGGATGAGTGTGGATCGAATGACAAAGCATATTTATGATGGTAAAGTGTGTGGATCAAAATGAAGGGTTGGACCATTTAAGACATGGTGTGTGAAAATGTTTGAAAAAGAGAAACATAAAGAGTTTTAAAAACAAAAGAACATGTATGACTCGGTATATGGATGGTGTCAAAACGAAGGGAGTATGCAAGCACAGGGAAGTGTTGAGAATGTTAATGAGGATGGATTAAGTATGGAATTATTGTTTTCTGGGCTATTTGTAAGCTTAAATTAGTTCTAGTAACCCAGAGCAAATCGACACACCAGGAAATATCTAGGTGTCCCGGCAGACCAGTTCATCCCTGTCTATATAAACCAAGCTGAGCCAATAAAAATTTGTAATATGTATCTTATGATTATGGGAATATGTCAATTTTAAATAATTAATAAACATAAATTAAGGTTTATTAATGGTGTAAACAGATTGCAGATTAAGAACTATGTGTGTTGGTGGCTTAAACAAAATTGTAACCTGCTAGGATGGTTGCATGGTTTAACATGCCAATTTAGTGTTGGACTAAACTGCTGAAGACGAGAGGTAGTTTTTTCTAAATTAAGCCTTCCTAATCCCTAAACCATTAGTGTAATTAGTACATGTGTGTATAACCTGAACAAGTAGTAAGACACAGTGCTAAAAAAAGCTGTAGGCTCAGAACTCCCTTCATGGGTAGCCTATGCAATGATACAAACTAAGATTCAACCTAAGGGTACCTAAAATTATATATATATATTTATTAGATTTTAGAATATGTATGATTTAAATTATATACCTACAACTTTGGATTGTCAAAGTTGATGAGAAATTATATATGGGGGTACGTGAACGAAAAAGGCCGAATACCATTCACTTAGAAAATGCTCCAGACTGCCAACAGTGGTGAATTAAACAAACCTATAAATTAAGAACTAACTCTAAGGGTGGCTTAAACTAAGCTGTAATCTAAGTACCACCTTCAGACTTGGACCGAGCTGCAGGCTAAGAACTGCCAGCATTGTAGTTTAGAGTTTATATTTTTAAAACCGAGTTTTTCCTCATAAATATATGTTTAGCCTGATGTGTTCCACCACGAAGTAGTCTACCATTTGACACCAAACAGTCCTTAATGTTATATTTACTTTTATATATACATGTCAAGAGGTATGTTATGTAGCTATCAAATAAACATAGTTTTTTCTTAAAGAAAACCAAGTTACGCCACATTGATAAGTTAAATTAATATTCTAGCAATAAGTCAAAATTGACAAAAGACATAAACATTTCAACATTAAAAGTATAGAGAAGGCAAGCATTTTAGATCATTCTAAACAATATTATACAGGCCAAAAACGCAATTTGCTCAAGACTAGTTTACACAGAGCTAATAAAGGAAAATAAAAGTAAAAAACTCTGTATGTACAATTAAGTAGCAAACTAGATAATCCATGCATAAATAACCGTGAGTTTATTGCATTTATAAATAAACTACACTGATGTATATTTAAAGGAATCATGCCAGCATTTACTTTGAGAAGGTAAACAAAACCGCATTTGGTGCAACAGGTTGGACTAAACTTTTGTCCAACAGTTGAAATAATCCACACTGAACCTAAATTTTAAAATGAGTACTAAGCTGAACTTTTAATAAATATTCACCTGATTCGGTGGTTGCATTCTTTAAGGTGTCACTCTTGTAATAGACTGGACTGCCGATGACAGGGAGATCAGGGTTTGAATTCTGGTTGGATGTACTGAGGGTGGTTTTTAACTCTTCCTTTAAATGCAATTTTACTAACCCCACTCTTGAGCGAAATTAGTACATATAAATATACCTTTGAACAGGTAGCAAGACTCGCTGCTAATATATATAATTTGTTTTCAAACTTGTTAGATTCATGGGCTCAACAATTTCAAGATTGTTGTATAAGACCTCTGTACTTATCTTTGCTATATTGTGTTTCTTGTGATAAATTACTCATTAGTCATTGTTTATTCACTATATTCTCTTCTTGCCTGGATGTATACTGTGAATACTTAAATTTCGAGCTCGAGTCTTCAATAAAAGTTGAGACAGATTTTGACCAGGTGAAGATAAAAACCCAACAAAGAGGGAAGTGCAGAAAATAGGTAGTATGTTGTCAAGGTCAGCCAATGAGCAAACTGGTGGTTGAAGTGAGAGATAAAAAGCATTTTTTAGATCCAGTAGAGTATTAATACATTAGTGGTAAAGTGTGATACTTTTTCCAATCTTTGGGGTAGTGTGAAAGTAATTGTCACATTCACATCTATGTTTCAAACGGGCAGGGAATTGACGGAGTTGTTTATAGTTAAATCTTCCCAGCCAACCCTATTTTCATTATTTCTTTTTAAAAACTCTATTTAAGGAATATCAAATATAATTAATTTTATACTAATTACAATTATTGATTTAAGAATAATTAATCTTATCATTTATTAAATCTCAGATTATTTTGTATTTATTAAAAACCAGGTTATTTAATTTTTTTTGACAATTTTCAACTTGATAAATATTATTGCTGCCATTTTATAGATATTTATTTTAAATATTTAAGTCTAATTTAAATTTTTTATTTTTTAAAATTTAACAAAAAATTAGTTATTTCTATGAGCTAGGTTTTTTATATCATGCAATTATTTATCTCAAACTCAACATTCAGAAGCAAATTTTAAGATGCTTGTTTATTAGTCTTTAATAGGGGTGGGGGAAGCTTGTAGACACATAATTAATAGAGATTTAATTAATTTTGTCTTAGGAAAGTTATAGTCTTATTGTGCTAAACTCTTTATAATAATTGGTTGGTAGTAATAAAAGAAAGTTAATACTAAATGAAATAGTCTTAAGGCGTCACACTCTCAAAAGACTGGACTAATGATGACTGGAAGATGGGGTTCGACTGGTTTGGTTGTTTTTTTTAAATGGCTTTCCACTCTTCTTGCACTAGTGTGATTTGTAAAGTTGCATTTAACCTTGGTAGCGAGATGCACTGACACAACAACAATACATCAAAGTATTTTTCAGGGTGCATTAGGGTCCTTCTATAACACCAACAGTAGTGTACATTTTAAATGTAAACTTTTGAACCAACATTTTAATAATAAGTGTGTAGGATTTACCCTAATATCCTCTTTCAAATGTTTATTAAATCTAGTTGAGTAGTATAATTTGCTTATTTAATCATATACTTTCAACTATGTCTGACAACAAACTTAAGACACACAAGATGCTTCATCTAAAATGTTCTAATTTTTGTAATCCATAATAAACTCCGTAAAATAGACATGAAAACTGTGTGTAAAATAATGTAATGGGATCGGGAAAAAAGCCAACCTGAAAGCAAGGTTAGGTTAGGCCACATAGAAAATAAAACTTCTCTCTTTATTTATTCACCTTTTAATCAGGTTTTAAAATTTTTGGAGATAGGTCCTTTTTCATATCAAAAACAGGAGATAAAAAATCCACTAACTTTTTAAATGTGTAACGACAATATTTTTAAGTCTCTTCCTTTTTTTAATAAGAAAAGGAATAGTTACAAAATTTATAAATCATGTGTAGCTTTGAAAGTAATCAAAATATGTGAAGTGTGTATGAAGAAATGAGTTCAGTTTTCTATAAAAACCTCCATCCCTATTACTTACATTATTTTACTGTGTTTTCATATATTTCTAAGTCAATAGGAAATAATTTCATTTTATACACTTAGTACAGTGAAATATGCCTTAAAAGACACCTCTTGAGTAGCAGATTCTTCTTAACCCTTTGGTGAGTATGAACGTATATTTACGTTCATTTTGTTATGGCCTCCTAGGAGTATGCACGTAAATATACGTTTTCATGTTTGTCTAAATTAGTATGGCCGTAAATAAACGTTCAACCATGTTAATGCTTTGCTGCTATCTATGTTATGTTAAAGAAACTATTTTTAGGCATTTACTAGTTTATATATTTGCTAATAGAGTACTCTACTGTCCTTTACACAAAACATTCTTCTTTCATAGATGTCATAGCTGTGCGTGACGGTTATAATAATCAGCTGGTTGACTAAATCGATGTTTATTTTAGAAGTTGTGTTTCCACATGATTAATTTGTGAAATTTTTTTTGCTGTGTCATTGTTTATAAAGTTAGTGGCCGCACATGAACATTCTTGTTTATACCTTAGTTTATATTATTGTTTTATTTATGGAGGAAAACTCACAGATTTATAAATAAAGAGCGGGAACCTGAGCATGAAGTTGATGTCGATAACAATATGACACAAATACAGGTGAGAGCAAATGTTCAGCCAACAATGCATGACACATTTCGGTGGCAAAATAATGCCAATTTTCACAGTCAAAGCGGAAAGACACTGTGTGAAATGTGATATAGGACTTTGCATCCAGCCATTTCACACAAAAACAAATTTTTAAACTCTCTGAATTGTATTTGAAATGGTAAATTTTCTCCTAGATATTATTTTTTTAAATTCTATAACTACTTTGGAAACTGCAATACATAATTTTAAAATTAATATGCAAGAATAAAAATATATTTAATTTTCACCAAAAACCTCACTCCACAGGGATATGGTATTATATTAAAACTATACTCACCAAAGGGTTAAAAACCAGTTTAAATTTCCCTGGTAAAATAACATGGACACTGATAGAGATACATATTGTGCATTAATATCTCCAAGAACAGAAAAATAAAATTGAAAAGACCAATCCCACTTTCCCCTTCTAGTGTAAATTTCTAAAATAGTCTACATAGTAAAGAATATGGTACTTCAAAGTGGTATTTCCCACCCTTTCAGAGCCATCAACAGGGGCTGCTCCAGCAGTCTATAGTCTATACCCATTTCATTTTATTTTCATACTGTTCTGTATATTATACAATCTGTACAGTTAGCTACATAGTTAACTGTTATTAATATCCACAGTATATAGGTTCAAACTCTGTTCAAGAAGTATGATTTTTTAATTATTTTAAATAATTCTTTCCAAATAACATACATTTTGACCCCAAGAAGGGGTCCGCTATTAATAGATTTCACTGTATATGTTTAATACAACATTTTAAAGTTTTGCAATTACTAATTAGTAGAGGTGTTTGAAATACAAAAATAATTTTAGCGGTTGCTCTCTATGGGTGTGAGCGTGGTCTTTTACCTTACATGACAAACTAATTTAGGATGTTTGAAAACAAGGTGCTTAGGGAGATATTGGGTACAAAAGGTGATTAGGCTACATAATGATGAGTTACATACCCTGTACTCATCACAAGAGATTGTTAGGATAGTCAAGTCTCATAGGTTACGTTGGAGAGAACATGCAGTGCATATGGGAGATTCTAGAACCTTGTTCAGGGCAATGACTGACAAATCCAATGGGATGAGACCATTGGGGAGACCTTGGTTCAGATGGGAGGATAACTTTGAGGTAGATTGGACAGAACTAGCCACAGTTAGGGATAGGTGGCATACTTATTTAAGTGCGAAAATGGACTATCGAGTTCCTAATTCCATAGAGTAAGTCAGTAAGATGTGTGGTCACTTTTTTAATGTGATGTAGGTGCATACTTACACTAATTGTTCGAGGAGGAAAGTAGAATTTAGAGGTAATGTACCCACATTAGCATTAAGTGAAATTGGGAAACCATCTAGGGAAAAAACACTTGATACACCTGACTGGGATTTAAAACAGATCTTCCCGTCAATAAAGAGTAGATAGATAAGAAATAGGAGTGGCATCTCTCTGTAGGGCTGTTAAAACACACATACACTTAGTGCAAGGCAGTATCTAGTACAGCTTAATCCAAAAATTTACTAGGTACATCTAAAGAATCATTCAAGCTCAAACTTCTCTCTCTGGTAGGTCAACACCAAATGAACAGGTGTACTAAAGACAATGTTGAATTTTATCAAAATTAATGTTTCTGTTACTATTACAGTATATTTAAAAGTTAATTCTTTAATTTAAAATGGCTTGATATTATTAACTATTTAAAAACAAGTCTAAAACATTTTATTTTAAATATCTATTATGTCATTTTAAAAAATATCAAAATAATATGAATAAATATTTGTCTTTTATTAACATTATAAAGTTTTAAAATTATATATTTATTCAACCCAAGCTCAAAATTGACTTAATACTCAAAAGCTTTATGAAAAGCTTCGCTCGAGATGGTCTTGAATTGAAAAACTTGAGCAGGATTACAGAATGCAGTCATGGGTATACACATACAGTACTGGCCTTGGCGAGTGTGACCTCAAAATATGTCATAATTGGTTTGGAGAGGCACCATACAAACTGCTAGACAACAAACTGCTCGACAAGCTATAAAAAATATTTGGAAGGCTGGGTGGGTCAAGTGGCCAACACGACTTGGACCAACTGCTAAGGACCAACTGCTAGACAAGCTCAAGTATAGGAGTACAAAGTGATAGACAACCAAGTGATCGACACGAGAGAACAAATCTGTAAAAAAACCAACTGCTAGACACCCAGCGTGTCGACCACTTTGTTGTCTATCACTTTGCCTGCTCCCGTTTGGAGAAAGTTAACACAATGTAAGATTTAGATTCAAACCATTTCTAAAATATGTAAAATATTCCTTATCTATACATAGATACACATTTGTATAGGTTAATAATATAGATTATTTCAGAATTAAGCTATGTATTTTATGAATATATACTTTTCATATGATATAAAGATATATATATATTTCTTTAAGAAAAAACTCTTCACTTTCTGTAGTGTATATATATATATATATATATATATATATATATATATA
>CABFVX010003279.1:64268-89952 GCA_902151425.1 Timema shepardi
CATACATACACACACATGCACGCACACAATATGGCTGTCACAATGAAAAGAAGAACACAGTTCACACTTTACATTGCTGCCACTGGACAAAGAGTTATTGACGGCTTCTTCCAAATATATTTTACAAACTACCCCAAAAAAGCGAAACAAGATTTCCCTTGAAGAAATATGATATACAGATAGAAAGTGTAAACCAAAAAGGCTGCTAAGATACTTTGGGATAGTTTATTGATATATTCAACAAAAAGACTATATTAATATAGAAAGGCTTGGAGCAGGGACAGGGGGGAAAAAAACTCCAAAAACATCAATTTGTATAGTTTTAAAACAAAAACATTAAATAAACTATGTACAATTACAAAAACATTTTAAGCATACATGCTTCGTTTGTTTATCCATTTGTAAAGGTTTGTATTAAAACGTTCAAAAAAAAACAACATATTTCAAAATGTTTGCACCATTGATTTAAGCATTTATTTTATTTTAATCATGACTATAGTAAGTTTCACATGCATTATGTAATCATTATTTTAATACCTGTAAAATCAAATTAGTGATTTTTATCAATTTAAGTTTGTTCTGCTAATGTATCAACTTTAATTTAATTTGAGAGCAATTTAATTTTCTGTGCCGAACATAATTAGAAACCTTCAATAATATTGGTCTAAGAATACTCAATAAGGTGATTTAACACATTCAGTCATTGTAGGCACTTTCTAATTTTTTTTACTTATTTAATCAGAGCTTATTCCCTTCATAAGTTTATAATTATTCACATAAAGAGTTAAAATAAAAATGGGTTTGAAAATATTACACTAACCAAATCATAAAGAAATGTAATTTAAAAAAATAATGCTTTTATTTGTCACTCATGCACAAGCTAAAAATGGGAAAATAATGTGTTTTCAACCTTAAGCTCGGTAAGACTTTCTTGCAATCCTGCAACCAATACAAATTGATTACAATAAAATCAACCAAAAATAATTGTAGCTTAGCAATACACAAGGATTTAAAAAATAAACAAATAAAAAGGCCAATGATTGGCCAACAAAAAGTACAGTATGATGAAGAGATTATCGCTGTAACTATTTTGGGAATGCGCAAAGCTGAAGTGTGTTTGATCAAATTTCACAAAAAAAAAGCAGTGAAACAAAAAATGGGGAAGTTTTTTTTTGCTCAATCAAACAATAAAATGCAGACATAAATAATATTTATAAAAATATATTATATATTAATCAGTAAGCATACAAAGGCATCTTTAAATAAGTTTTCAGCTTGGATTTGGAAACATCACATTCACAAGACAACCAAATTAATGTATTTATTTTCTATTTAATAGTGCAAGTCTAAAAACTTTAATTTTTAAAATCCTCACAACGCATGATCAAATGTAAAATTCTTCAATCTTACTCCTTTAATTGCTTTCATTCAATTCCTTGCATCTCTTTCTTGACCTCCAAGGAGGTTTTTTTTCCTACACATTCATCTCTATCATTCTCGCTGACATCCTCTCCTTTTCCAACCTCATTATACACCCATACCATCTCAGTCTTGCTTTCTCTATCTCATGTACTTCTTGTACTCCCACTTTTCCCCGGATAACTTTATTGCTTATCCTGTTTCTCCTCATGACGCTATCACATTCTTCAAAAACTTCATTCCTATGTCCTCCACTTTCCTAGTCTCCAAGTTTCTGCTGCATGTGTGACAATGGGTACAAAGTACGCCCTATACAGCATTTCCTTTACACGTCAAGGCATCCACAGATCTTTTACATACCTACGGAACAACTTCCTGTCCTCTTCATATTGGATCCCATCTAATATCACGCCTCCAGGATATTTTACATTCTGTACTTTTCTCAGCTCTACTCCATACAACTTAATAGCTTTACTAAGCCTTAACCTCTTCTTTGTCATTATCATCACTTCACACTTTGCCGAGCTATATTTCACTCCATTCTTGTACTTCCTCTTACTTCTCCCTCATACCATCCTATCAGAAAACATGACGGCTTTCATTCTTTCCTCCCCAAGTGTCTTTGCCACTTTATCAATTATCATTTTCATTACCATTAATAGTAGTGATGAGAGAGCATTCCCATGCTCTAATAAACAAATGTTTGTAAACTTGGCATATAAATAAAATAAAAGTTCTAATTAATATATTGCGCGTAAACAAATACAAAATTATGTTTTTTCCTCTTATTAGAGCATTTATAAATATAATCAAACCCTGGAAATACAGACATGACCTGATATGATATAATGAAGAGTAATGAAACTTAATTTTACCTTCAGGATTATTTGGAATCGAGCACTAGGCTGAATCATGGTTTAAATTAGGAGGGATAGCCAGCACACTTACCTTCAGGAGGAATTAATTATATTTTTTATAGAAAAGAAACTTGTAAAACTAAAGTGAATTCAAGATTTATCTTAGATTTGGGAAAATAGATTAATTTGAAATTAATCTTTAGTTATGAATATGGCTATTAATAATTAGATCAACAAAACAAAATATATTTTATTTGCCTAGATGCTTAAAAACCTAAAATAAAATACAATCTAATAATCAAACCTCGAGTCCCAATATATTATGTTTTGCTGGTATAATATACTTTCTAATACAAGTATAATAGTGTTGCCTTGTAAAATGTGTGATTTTAAATTATCAGGATTTCAATAAAAATGGAGCACATGTGAGACTACTGGCTTGGGGTCAATTTTTTTTAGATGATAAACAACATTTCGCCAGAAAGGTGTTTTGTCAGAGAATATTCTCTTGCTTTAAATTTGTCATATACTCTCTCTCTCACACACATATAAAACCAATCACCTTTAATTTAGATTCATCTTATTACTCATTAATTAATTTATAGTTTAGGATTATAGATTAGAAACTTCAAAACGATTAGAAAATTTTACAGTGCCGTGGGCACTGCCCAAACTTTCAATCAAATTGTACATGTACATTTATATAATAAATCTTCATTGTCAAAAATAATTAATACTACATGCATAGGCATTTATTTGTATTCACTCGCCAATACTTTCCCAATCACCAACTCAAGGGGAAATAAATGACTGCATGATTAATTAATAATTATCTATTAAGTCTTTATCATGAGTCTCTATAAAGTTACTCTGCGAGCACCATACCGAGAAGAAGTGTGCTAATTAGATATGCGGGGGTGTTACGAGAGAAAGGGGTTGGGCTGTGCAGATGGCAGGAGAGGCATTGGCAGTGCAGATGCCCCACCCCATGCGTTGTCTGCCACACTCGGCTGGCTGCCCATGAACGGCTGCTGCCTGATCTGGTTGATGCTGGGTCGCGTCTGTGGCTGGAACAGGTTTGCCTGTGCTGCTGGCACAGGGGTGGCACCGGTGAATGGGTTTGCCGTCACGATCGACAACGCAGGAGCTGAAAAACACAATTACACCAACACAGGATTTTAAGTTAAATAATTTACTCTTTGTTTTTTTTGAGATGATATATTTAATAATATGTAAATTGCTTGAGGGAAGTAGGAAGACTGGAGGATGTGGGGTAGTTCACTATCAAACAAACATTTTACCAAAAAGAGTGTAAAATAATGTAAGCACGGTAGCTACTCAAACTTTAGAATAAAATTCCACTATAATATCCAGTTTTATAGGTTAAAAATCTTCATTTTACCCAAGTTTTAAGTTGTTAGATGTTGAACTAATGTTTCAGCATGATTTTTTTTACTAAAATATGTGATATACACACCATCAAATTATATTGTTGGGTTATTTACTTTTAAGCTCTATGGTTCTGATGTTAGACACAGCAAGCATGCAATGATTTTCCAGTAACAAGATCAAATTGCATGAAAAATTCAATTCAGTCACTATTTTATTGAAAATTAGCTTCCTGAGAGTTAGGGTGCTATCCCAAAAGTACTAGTGAACATAGCCTTATAATTTCCTGTGTTTGTGGCCACTCATGTGGCTTTTGAAGGTTGTGACATTCATGGTCTATAGAGAGATAACCAACAAAGGGCAAAAATAAAGTTAGCAGAATGTTGATTAATTTTCATCCTTATATTATTATTAGCACCGCGTCTTACTACCCATTCGGGTTGTACGCACTTATGCAAATGTGTAATGGTAGGGTGATTGTGAGATGAAATGGAGGACCTACAGTTTAACATGGAATCCGAACCATGGAAGATCCTTATAACTCATTAATTTAGTTTAGTGGACAGCCACAAGTGAAGTGTACTGCTCGGTCAGCATTCTGATGCACAAATCTCTTTTACTGGGTTTTGAAACCATAAGAGTCTACTAAAAATATGGCTAAGTATGGTCTACTTTGCCAATAAATTACATAATAAATATATGAGATTAATACAACATGGAGAGTTAAGTGTGGGACATGGACAAGTATAAAACTATAGTAGCAATACAAGGAATGTTGCAAAAGTATATGATGATTGTTGAGGCTGTATCTACAAAGTTATCCAAATGAGCGACCATTTGTTCTGTAAAACAAACCCTCATATGAGAATGTAAATACAAGGCATAATTGTTGTAAAAATATTTTATATGTAGAGTTATAACAAGCACAATAGATGAAATGTCAACATTAGTCCTCTGGGTGGTCTAGTCATTTTTGGGCTGTTCTTCTGGACCTCTCCTTTCTGTCTTTAAATGCTGCAAAATACAGAATAAAATGCGAAGAGGTGTTCGGAAACTTAATTGGTGGCAGTCAAGACATGCAACCATCTGTGCTCTATCACTAACCAAACAAAATAGTGCACTCTCTGGATCTATAACTAGGAGCCGTAGCGATAGTCAACCTCCTTCCCCAATCCTTTCTCTTATCAGAGTGGGGATTCTCTTTCGTTTACCAGATTTGCGGTAGCAATAGACCATACCTACCTCTAAACCACGGTGTACCAATTAAGATACGCCATGTCTAATGGAAATAGTAAAAGTAGTAAACTGTTTTATTACATTGTGCAACACTGGGCGATACTACCGCCATAAGTGGTCGTTTACTTTTAGTAGATAGATATATTTTTAATTATAATCAACAAATTGAATTAAAATTACATAGGAAGCACACCTATAACAAATGAATGATACAAAGCGTGGACCTTCAAATCCCATGTATTTTTAATATTATTGGGAAATTATAATCAACATGGCTGGTTTGAAGAAGAGCCCAATGTTCAGTATGTATGAAAGAAACATTTTATTTGGTATTCTGAAAAAAATACAGCAAAGTAATATAAAACAAGCAAACAAACGCAACGACTGACTATCTATGAGAAAAGAGAAACGTGGATAAAAGCGAGTAAAGAGTTCAATGCCATCGCTGGAGTTGTTTCAAATGACCTGGCCCATTTGAAAAGGTTATGATTTTTATATAAATCTAATTAACTATTGCAGTTTAATATGATTGTTATTGTTTAAACTATAATAGTTTTTTAGGATATTATTGAAGTATTTAGTATTTACCATTGTAATATTTGTGGCCCTTAATTTATATTCTAATAATGGGTCTATTATATATCAGAAAAAAATAATATTTAATACAATATGAACCGCCTTGGTAGCTTAGTTAGCTAATGCACTAGTTTTGTGTTGAACTTGACTGCCGAGGACTGGTAGATTGAGGTTCGAATATGAGCCTGGCAAACTGGGAGTGGTTTTCCCTACAATGGTTTTCCACTCTCCCTCCACGCAACTGTGGTTGCACTTATATGAGTACAATCTGAACAAGTATTAAGACACGGCAAAAAAAAAATAATTATATTCCCTTTTAAATTTTTTGTAGCGTCTCTTACCACATTTATAAACATGAGTCACTCCAACTATTGATGTAATAGACGATAAGTTGAAAAAAATTATCGGAGGAAAAAAAAAAAAAAAAAANTGCAGCCTAGCAAACCGAGGGAATAAAAATAATTTTGGTATCTTCCTATTAAACGAATTTTTAATCATGTTATAAAAGATGATATAAGAAAAAAAAAGAGAGAAATATTACTCCTTTTGTGCAGATTTATAATTATACTTATAAAGGTTTATAAAATCCATTTTCACATTTTGTCAGTAACCATAAAAATCTAATTTCTTCTATAAATCTTATCCTTCCTCATGTTTATTAATATCATTTAAGCCATTAGTCTTGATTAATACTAATAAACTCATACACAAATTAAAATAACTATTCATTAGCAAACAACAGATTTGCTAACAATTTGAAATATATGTCTTTATTATTTCATATATTTGTTATAGAATGCTTCAGCACTCCAAATAGTGTTGGGTCTGTTCAGAGGAGACATGCCTCTAACAGTTCCTGCCTAGAGGAGAATCTGAGGGTTTGGTTGGACAATGCAAGAGGCGGTTTAGAGGCTCAAACAGAACACAAGCTGCTGAAGCTGGACCAAACCAAGAGGATCCTTCAGCTTAAGTTGGAGAAGGAGTCGGAGATCCTGGAACTACGTCTCCATAACGAGCGGGAACCTAACTGTGTGGCCGCGAGGCAAGAAGAAGAATTGCTTAACATCGCAGTTCAAAATCTCCATGCCGCACGGTCACACCAGGATGCAGTCAGTCAAGTTCTGCTGGAGAAGGTCCAGCTAGAACGAGAGTTTGTTCTCCGGCTCTTAAAACAGCACCCACCGAGGCAATGAACTCTTTGTTTACTTTTTATCTCATTTCTATTTTTTATGTGAATAGTTGTGTGTTTGTTTGCTTGCTTTCTATTATTCTGCTGGATGTTTCAGAACACCAAATAAAATATTTCTTTTGTATGGAGTGAAATAAGCCCTTTTCTTTAATAAATTACCAGCCATTCTTTTGTTATGTATGTGCCCTATATTCCTTAATTATATTACAATAGTAGGTTATAGGTGGTTCTGTACTAATTTGTTTTTATAACTAATGATGTTAGTAAAAAAAAGATATCATCTTATAATTATCAATTAAATATCTAGGTGTCTTATAATAAGTTATAATTTTTTACCAAAACAATAAATCCTATAAATAAATATTTTTTTCAACCATAGTAAGGCCCTAAAACTGAAATACATTTTCAACATAATGTGTACAACTTGCTTAAGGTCATTCAACAAGAATGTGTCTCTTGAGTACGAGAAAGATCTTGTGAGGCAAAAATGTTTGGTGGCGTTCAAATTTTAAGATAACCTACATATGAAGCTTGCCAAAACATATTTTTGTATTGAAACTAGTTTATAAGCTATGTGCTTTGACATAAATATATTTGAATAACTAAGCACCTTAATTAGAATCGTTTTAATGCTTAAAAAGGTCAAACATTTAATAGTCCAACTTTTTGTTTTTAATACAATAACAAACACCCTCACTGGTGGTCCCATGGATAGCATCAGTTTCTCATCTGGTTTACAGGTTATGAAAATTGTAACTGGCTGAATGTACTGAGATAACTTTACTATTTATGATTAAATGAACCACTACTAGCTTACTTCCTGAAACATACAACATAAGCTAATTATGAACCACTTGCAGACTGCATCTTACTAGCTGTTCAAGTAATACACATTTGTACCAATTTTATTAATGACCCAGGGATGAGGAAGGTTTAGTTTACATTTGGAAATCTCTATATTATTTCAGGCATTTAATCTGTTTGTATCCTTATTTAAAATTTTAAATAATACCATGTTCTGTTAATAAATTTATGCAGCTCATATAAACAGAAATATTATTATTATTATTATTATTATTATTAGTATCGCGTCTTACTACCCGTTCGGGTTATACGCACTTACGCTAATGTGTTATGGTAGGGTGATTGTGAGATGAAATGGAGGACCTACAGTTTAACGTGGAATCCGAACCACTGTGGAGGCCTGGCATTCCTCACATTCACAAGATGTCTTGTCAGAGGTGAAGGAAGAGTTTGGTAATCAGATAAATCTATGCCGGGACCGAGGATTGAACCCCGGCCGCTAAACAGAAATAAAAAGATCCAAAAATAAAGGATTAATAAAGATTAAATGTTTATTTCCAAACAATTTTTCTGTTGTTCGATTACCATCTGCAGGAAGAACAAAAGAAGCCTGCAGAGGAGGTTGCATAAAATAACACACAAAATATTGTTCCTGTTAGATTACTATCTGCAGAAAGAACAATAAAAAAATGTCCCCAATGTTTAGTAAAATTACACGCACAATATTGGTTTCTGTTAGATTACCATCTGCAGGAAGAACAAAATAAACCAGCAGACAATGTTTAGTAAAATAATAAACACAATATTGTTTCTGTTAGATTACCAGATGCAGGAAGCACAACTAAAGAAATATGCAGAGGATTTTGCAATCACAGATTAAATTTGAATATTCAATGCAATTTATTTGAGATTTTTTTCCCTTCAAATATATGATACAGAAACAAATTGCTATAAAAAAAAGCTATTTAGGCAACTTATGTTAAACTGAAAATAAGATGAGGCACATCCTTTTAATTTGTTTAAAATAATCTCTAAGGTTAAAATATATTAAGGAACCAATTCATGGTCAGACTTTTTGTACCTTGACACCAAACTCAAGACAGCACCTATCTAGACTCGGAATAGAAGAGGCTAGTTTCGTATGTCAAATAAGCCCAGTCTATTCGAGTCAGGGTAGGTGTCGTCCTGTATTTGGTTTCGAGCCGCATTTGGGGTGCACTAAGTCTGAAATGAATCTGGCTTTAAGACACCTTGATATTTAATTGAATTAATCAAAGATTAAGAATCATTTATATAAAATGGTGTGACCATAATTTATATGCTGATAGCAAGAGTAACATAATAATTAGTTTAGTAAAATTATTATTATTATCATCATAATCATCATCACTTTGTTAGTCTGTGAAATGAGTGTGGATGAACTACTGGTATGTGAGGTGACCTTGTTGGTTTTCACAAGCAGGTGCAACATGAAACTCAACATCACCTGAAACCCATGGGAATTCATCCTCAGGCAAATCATCATTCATACGCCTAGCGATGTTATGCAGTACACTAGTTGCAGTTATGATGGCTGAAGTGTGAGCGAGAGTGGTCTCAAAGGTGTTGGTCAGGCATCTGAATCTGCGTTTCCAGACACCAATGGTGCATTCGACACAGTTGCGGGTTCTTATTTGGGTTGCATTGTATGAGATGTTAAACAAATGCCAACTGAATTCAACAAATCCTGTTTCACATATTTTAGCGTCAGATGACACATTCCCTTTGTCTTGAATATACAATTGTCGATGTCAGAGTGTGATTGAAATGCATTTACAATAATAAAGGTAGTGTTTAAAGTTTTCATTTAAGAAAACTAATTCTTCTCAATCTCAAAGCTGCAGGAAGAATTGTAATAACATATGTTTACTTGTATAACTTCTTAAGAAGGAATTCAAGTGCTTTACACTCCCATTGTAACTTTTTACTTGAATGACAAAGATGATGCACAGTTAGCAGATGGTTCTTGGAGGAAAGATAGTAGTGGTCTTACATAATTACGTCCACTTACCTGGATTGCAAAGAAAAGTCAAATCATTGCTCAAGAAATTTGAAGTGAATTCTGTTTTGTATTTTGTAACAGATGAAGGCAAGGTTCCTTGGAAGAACAATTAATAAATTTGGAAGAATTTATAGCCGTATATGTGGATATTTTTGGAAAAAATGAAAATGTATGTGTTACTTAAACCAACTAATCTAGGTCACAAACAATTCTTGGCTATTAACAGATATTGCAAATATATACGTAAGTATTGATTTTATACTAACTAAATTTTTCTTACCTCTGTGTGTGAAGAACGAGTTGCCACAGGTTTGTTCTTGTCCAATAAGAATGTAGAAGTTTATAGGTTAACCATTATGAGGAATACAATTCTTTAGGTGCGCTTAGTAATGGTTTCTGTGTTTCCCTTTTAAATTCAAGAAAAAACTCTGCATTTAGTCCTTAATTTTTTTCCCTCAACACTTTCAATATTAACGGTTCTGGAATTTGACATGTTTCATGTTCTTGTTCCTATTATTATAGTCCTCTTACTTAAGATCCCACAGATTCATTCAATCTTTGTATATTTCTAGTTAAGTAAGTATATAATCTCCACTCCATTACATAAGGAAAAATAAGTAGTAATCGTGAAATAGAGTAGGTAGACAAACCTAAACTCATAGCATGAAAAAAGCCTTTTCAGGTGGAGACTTAAATCAAAACTAAATGCTGATAAATATGTCGACAACAGCGTTGCGCATCAATAACAATGTTTCCAACATTTCTTTAATATATACTGTATTAACTACAGCTTGTAAATGTGTGGCATGCCAGGCCTCCACTGGGGTTCGGATTCCATGTTAAACTGTAGGTCCTCCATTTCATCTCACAATCACCCTACCATTGCACATTAGTGTAAGTGCGTATAGCCCGAACGGGTAGTAAGACATGGTGGTGGTGATGATGATGATGATAATAATTTAATATTTACTGCTCAGTGATGATAGGTTATTTTTTGTTGTCATTGTGTTTCCAACATCTATAGCTGCTTTTACACCATTTTGTTGACAATATGTGTTGTCGACAATGTTACTTTGGTGTAAACGTGCCTCTATAGATCACAAGATGAAGGTTCATAGAGAACCTGTTTTCAGATAAGAATATTAATTATTTTTTCTTCATTTTGTCAAGTTCTCAGTGATTTTCAGTTTAGGTTTTAAACTCTAAATGTAGTTGAATTGATACAAAATTATGACTTTTTATTTACCTCAATTATATAAACACACCACAAATTAACAAAAAATTTAAGGCGAATTCTTGTCAGTTCTTGCTTGCTTTGCAGCTGACACAACTTCAGTTGAGGAAATTTGTTTTACACCTGATGATAATAGCATTTGGAAATTTTCTTTTCCTTTTTTTTGTAATGTGCTGCTCTTTGTGTGTTTAGTACAAGTATCCTTTCTTTGCCACTTGATCTACACAATGCAATATTTGCATATTAAGATCTTTTTTAATTATGTCAAAGACATAAAACCTTTCATTGGAAAATTCTTTTTCTCAAGTGAAAATTATTAAGATCATCATGATCCACAAACAGGCATCAATTAATCAATTTTTATTTCTTGAATCGATATATTTAAAACAAAGCATTCAATGAAACTGTTGAACACTTTTGTACACATCTTAAAACACAAGTACAACCCACGATTTGTGCTAGACATAGTGAACAAAACACATGATATTCAGTGTTTCAAACAAAATAAAATAATTGAACACTAGGGTACCATGTCCAAGTCTGTCGATGTCTTTGTGCTAGAAAATTTCTTGTCCTTTAGCACAGCACATAGCCTGTGGTTGCATCAAATGACATTCTTTTTTTAGGCCGCTGTAATGATGCAAATAGCATTATTTATACTACTTTTTTGTTCCTTGTCAGATTACCTATACCTATATACAACACATTAAATTGTGCAAAAAACGTTCTGGAATACATTTCCATGATTATTTCAATTTAACAAAAATTTACTGCTGGCTACCATAAATCTTTAATATATTTTCGAGGAAAAATGTGGGAAGAGTCCAATGCACAAAGGTGACATCTTCTTCCTTTCTTCTGTCTTCTATAGTAGAGGTAGTCATACACACATTTTAGCACAAATAAAATAATATTTCGGCATTGTTGCCTTTATCAAACACAAAGAAGAAGAGTGTACTCTCTTGGACTCTTCTCACATTTTTCCTCTTTCCCTAGGTTGGCTTTCTTCATCAAATTTATTCTTAGTAGTTGATTTTTCCATTTTCTTTAGTTTTATCAATTTCCCTTATTATAAAATTATCTAGCCATTGGGCCACCTCATTTTTAAACATAGGTATATTTTTAGAAAGTCAAGGATTTACCTCAGGGATAAAAAAACAACCCTCATTGAAGCTACCAGATATACATTAGTTCCATTAGTATTTTAACACCATGGCTATTAATCAGGGGTGTACGAGTACTCACAAATTCTAGTTTGAATCAAGTTTTAGTAGCTGCTCGACGATTTCTACAAAGCTGGAAAAATTTTAGTACACAAAATTTTGATCTTTTTTTCAAAAATTCTTTGTTCGCTTAATTTTATTTAATTTTAGAATATAATTTCATAGAAAATTGGGTCCCTAAATATTTCCTTTTCTCTAACTAAAAAAAAAAGTACAGTTATGTTAGATTTATTTAAAAATTCAAATTTGTGTGATTATATATATTTTTACATACAAATGTAATTCCCAAAAAATATGTGTGTACTTATCTATGGTTTATGCATGCTATGCTTCTTGAAAAAAATATGCCTGCCTGTACACCCCTACTATGAATTAATTAATGGGTTGTGGATTAGGAGAGTAGGTTAGGGTAAATGTATCCATATTAGTGTGGGAGAGGCCAGGGGGGGATGGAAAACAATACCTAATGAATCCAGTATATAGTTGAATATCTTTCCTGTCAATGGCAAGCCAGCATCTTTCAAGTTTGACACTTCAGACTTATTGACTAAACAGCATGGGTCGGCCAGATATTGTACCTTGGCTTACCCAGACAGTGATAGATGTTAAGTTACCTGGCACAGGTGTGGTGGAAGTAGGTTTGGCGCTAACGGTCACCAGATTGTCCAAATTAACTAGCGCAGAGTTTTCCCCAAGGAAACTCTGCGGCGTCTTCTTCAGATTGGATTGTTTTTCATCAGTTAGTGAATCTCCAAGCATGTTCAAATCAAATGGGTCAGGAGTTAAAGTTCCACCTATCAGCAGAAATTATATTTATTAATTAATGTACAATAGATGATATTAGAAATTGTATATATGAACAAAGTAAAAATAACAAACAGCTTCAGGCACATCAATTTTTTTCTAAGTTAATCTCAAGACTAAAAGCCTGTTTGAGCAGACTTGAATTGCTAATGTTAGACAACTATTTGGAATTAGTGTGGTTTGGACACTGACTAAAAATATTTTTTAGTATGTAAAATGACAGATTCGACTTCAAAACAGCAAGCTAAAATTTATCCAATAAGCTATGAATTTTTAACTATAACATTTAAATTTTCTTTAACATTCTAGTTTGTTGTTAGAACCTCCGCCAGAATTTTAGTTGCTGTTTAAACAATGTCAACAAACTGGGTGAGGAAATGGTTATATATGAAAGAAATGAACCAAACTTTTCAAGTGGTATAGTTGCCAACAGTTGAAGGCAATAATTAGTAAATATATTTACAGCAGAAAGTAAAAATGAGTAGAGCTATTGAATTTACCCTAAATGGTTCTTATTCCTGTTTATTTTTGCTAGTTAAGGAAAAAGAAGAAGAAAAAAAAATCTGCCAGCTTCCTTAACAATGTGTGGTAATTTTCAAAAAATTATAAGATGATAAACGCCTTACATAGAAGTGAGTGCTATGGATAGCAAACAAGCTTTCATGTAAATATTCTTTTGCAAAAATCATAAAATAATCAAAAATACTGTAAAATTATAGTTTTGTTCTAATGCATGTTAAAGAAATGAGGGAGGACATGCAATTGTTAAATAAACATGTTTTCAAATATTTTGTGGATATTTCTCATACTAGGTCTAATTTTGAAATTTTGCTATATTTAAGAAAAAATAAGTCATGTAGATTTAGTTGAGAGATCTTGAAACTCATTTTAATTTCATGCTATAAAGCTTTAAACAATATAAAAAGAATTAAGAGAGTTTTAAAGTCATCTCAAAATAGAAAACAATAAATCACTTACTAATGACATTTTAAAATAATTTTACATGCATTTCATGCTGACCTAAGTAACGTAGAGAAATAAGAAGAATTATTATGAGTGAAATTTAATTTCTTAATTTTTGTATCTTTTAAGTGCATACCGTTCAGTCTTGGAGCTACTATTTGGCACGGCTAAGTTTTTAATAGGCATATAGGTAGAGGTATATAGAGATAAAAGCCCATCACCTTTATAAAATATCACACCATTAGCAAGCATTAAGATAATAACTGTGCTAGACTACAGTCCAAGCCTGAACCACAATCCGTAACACAGGCATAAATAGAATGATTAAGCTAAGCTTCATACACAACCTGAACCACAATGCATAACACAAGCATCAAGAGAATGAGTGTGCTAAGTTACAGGCATACACTGGACCACTTTGTATAGCAAAATCCCGCGTAGCACTGGCCAACATTACTTCAAGAGAAATCAATTTAGGAAAAACCCAAAATAAATATCAGGATTTATTTTCCAAAAACCAAATATTTGTTTATAATTGAGCTATAAGACAATTCCCAACCGATAATACATGAATGTAAACAAATGCACACAAAAAAACCCATTTTAATGGAAAAACGACCTTTTTTTTATTTGTTAGGTATCAAATATACATGGGAAAATAAACTTTAGAGAATTACTTTTGATAAAATGATCTACACACTTTATAAGAACATTTTTAGTTAATCTAATCTATCTACAAATAATACTGTACAGTTTTATTCTTTTCAAAAGATCAACTTAAAAATAATATCTTATAAAACATCAGTAACCATCAATAAAAAATATTTTATAATTGTACTGACTAAACTTTAAATGTGTGAAAAAAAGTATTAAAAGTCGTATGTAGTCTTAGTGTGTATATTTTTAAAATGACAATGATTAACTATGTTTGTTAAGAATTTTTAATTCAATTCGGTTGAAAATAAATCTTGTAGTTTAAAGAAACTGTAAAATCCATGACACAGGGGAAATGACTACCCAGTAGTGGCCCAACACAAACACAATAGGCACGCACCGTTATTATTGAGGTTATTAGCGTTACTGATGAGTAGCGTCGACTGGGACGGCCGCTCCCTAGTACTGATTATGTCAAACTCATCCAAGTCCCCCCCATCGGGGCTGGTCAGCACCCCCCTGGGGCTACCAGGACTCGAATGATCCGTGTTGGTACTGGGCGACCAGGGATCTACGACTGGCCGTGGAGGGGGCTGGGGGGAAACTGCTCGCCATGGGTCTACTGGCACAGCTGTGGGGGAAACAATGCCTTACCTAGCCTTACTTCCAACATAAGGGAAATTTAATTTGGAGTATTTAAAAACATTCCATTTCTCTCTAAAAAAACTTAAGGTGGGAGAAACTGCATAGCTCTAGCTAGTTACAGTTCAATGCCTTGTCAATAAACTAAAAAAGTTTGCGATAAAAAAACTATCAATGTTTTCTATTTATTGCCTTGTTAGCTATAAGTATAAATATTTATTGACTAAAACTTAATAATGTATATGTTAGTTTCAAATGTTTTTCATTGATAAATTATAAATGAACTAAGATGTTTATAAAACGTTGACAAAAAATTAGTGAAATTTCACCAAAATTATTCAAAAAGATTTGCTAGAATGTGAGCTAGGCCAAACTAAATAAAAGAATTGATAAAAAGAGTCAATTTATGTCTTCTGATTTAAAAAAAACAGTACAATGATTGAGCTTATGTATGTGTATTATTAAGATAACACTTTATTGCTCACTTCTGGAAATATTAAATTTTCTATCAATCTGCAAGTAAAATCTCACACCTTGGTTGTACTTTATGACCAATATTTTTATATGGAGTTAAGTATTTTATAGAACAATTCTTTTCATCTTGTTGAGACAGTGTACAAAATCAACAATGCGCATGCCCTCAAAGCTTTTTAGTTTTCAAGATGTTTTAAATATAAGTCATATACCTAATTTGGTTTTAAATATTTTTGGAAAAATCAATTTTCTTATTTGATTATTGCGTGCAAAATTAGCTACCAATATGCCATGAATTTGATTTTCTTTGCCTTTTTTTCAGTCTACTTTATATACTTTATAAGATTACCTCAAAATCCAGCCAAGGAAATCTGTGCAACATTCACCTGCTATCAATGACATCACAACAAACTTTGTTAAGAGCCTTCAAATACTAACACAATCCAAGCAGGAAGAACATAATTCATAGCGAGCTAGCACCAATTCCAGAGTGTCCAGCCAAATTAAGTTGGATATTTTCTCAATATTCCATGATGAGTATTTAAGTTTATAGATTTATATTTAAACAGCAATTTCAACCAATTTTCATGATGTCTCTCTGTTAGGAGAAACATTTTACATATATCAATGGGCACGCGGACTAAATGTCAAGCTCACATAGGTTGGGGTTTATATCTCAGCTGGGTTTACGAAAGGTCTTTTATCTTAAGAATTTACCTACTCTCCTTCCACACAGGTATGGGCATATTTCTTAAAAATTCTACCTTTCTCATCACTAATCTATTAACGTAATTCAAATTTCAGGGTGTCTACCTGACTAAAGTTTTGAAATTCCAGTATATATTTTTTAAAGACATCCAGTATATATGAAAGTTACTCAAAGACAAACAATCCCTATTTCAAAAGCATAAAATGATAGAAAGTTAGGGTAGGCCTAGGTCTGTCATAATTAAACATTTTTACATCAAGAATCAAGTGTATTGACACAAATATTCTAGTATACACTAAGGATGGGACCCTAGAACCCACAAGGAATATTCATGGATTCAAGACTCAAATCATAATAATTTTTTTAAATAAGTATTAAGTTTGAGTTATTTTTTAAAGGTATTAAAATAGTTAAATAGTTTCTGGTGGTTAAAACCAAAATAATGATAGGAAAAACCCAACACCAAACCCTAGATTTAGCATTTAATGTAAACAAAATCAGAAGTGAAGGAAAAAAATCCTAGTTATTGGGAAAGTTAAACACTTATGCTTACAATATTTTCTAAAATTCAAATTTTAATTAGGGATTTGATGGCAAAATGAAGTTTCAGATTTGAAAAAAGGTGGATCCGACCCATCTTTAATACATGTGAGCGCGCACACAAAATTACTTGGAAATAAGGATTATTAAGATGATAAAACCTCAAAACAAAATATTTTTTTAGAATGTAGACAAAAGTTAAAATTCATTCACACACAAAACTTTTTCAATTTTTGCATTTTATGTTCTAATTTTCACTTCTAATTTTCTTATTTATTCAGATGCAGTTTTCTTTTTTGACTTAAGTCTACTTCAATCTCTTTCTTCTTTTCAAGCACTTCTTTCCTTATTCCTGATGCATTCCTCACAGCAGCAATTGCATCATAAGTTACACATTGAGCAATAAGGTTGTCCTCATGTAGGTTTTCAACTAGACATTCTTTATTCACATAAAAACTAACAGCTGCAGTGCTATGAAAGAGACCAAGATTTTTTATATATTTTTTGTGAATGATTATAGCTCCTGGGATGCATTTACTCTAGAAAAAATATTCATGAAGAACTTATCAAGCTTGAAGTGAATTGTTTAAGGTAGTCAATAACTTCTTGCTTTGATACAAGTCCAAGTAGTCTCTTTTTACAACACCAGCTTGCACGCTAGATAGTGGTTTTTGTCTACAGTAGCCCCATGGCTTCTTTGGTGCTGACTGACAGCTCACAGCTGACTTCTGACAGTCAACCTTTAGGTATATACCTAAATTATTGACTGTCAAAAGTGACAGCTGCTTAACACATGTTTTTGCAGATCATCTGGTTTGGCGTATGGATACGTAATTTGGTCTGGTCACTTTTCTCAGCTGTCAGTCAGCACCAAAGAAGCCATGGGGCTACTGTAGTAGAAATTATAATGCAGAAGTTATCCTATAGGTCCTAACAGATGGATCGAGCATGACTGTGGGAGAGACAACTAGCACCCTTAACAATTTTGTAGGAGAGAGGACACTTATGTAAAAGTTTGTTGCAGAGATCAATTAGTAATTTTTGACCATCTCCTCTGAACTGAAGTATCTTGATGTCTTTAATTCCTTCCAAAGCTGCTGATGCTGCGAACCCAATATCTACAGTTGGGAGTGATTTCATGTTGGAATGTTTCTTTAAATCAACAGCTAACAATTTTTTTGGAAGTATTTGCTGAATTCATTACATCACATTTTACAATTCTGTTCATCAAGTGCTCAAGTAGTTTATTTAGATCTGCAAAACATAACTGGCAGCATGAATCCCAACTTTGATGTCAGACGTTCATCCTTCACAAAATTGATTAATGTTTAAAAACTATTAGATATTGGAGAATTCTTTTTAGAATAAAAATACTGTTTTAAATACAGCAGCATTGACATTGATCTCTCTAACACCCTTGAGTTTTCTACCCATCTAATAGAACAAAACTTAATTGGGAAAAGAGATGATCCTGTTATTCTTTGATAGTCTGCATGTCTTGTTGGAAAATCTTTAAATAAATAATATAGTGAGCAGAAAAACTGGTTAATAGTCCAACTAGAAGAGCTAGTGTGTGTTGTTTTGTAAGCGCCATGGACATTGTGTAAAGAACAAGTTCCAAACCCCAGTAACTCAGGATCTCGTGAAGAATCTTCCTTCAAGTAACTTTTGAGATCACTTAAAAATGTGAGGTTTACATTTGGTTCATCCATGGAAACTTGAAGCATTTTTTTAAGATCCAAGCTCTCGTATTTTATTTGGTGCAGATCTAAAGTTCATTAATATATCTTGAGCTGTTGCATGACCTAAAAACCAAGATGTTAAATATCTTGTATGAATTTCATTTTCACTCCAAAAGCGCACTGCATCCATCTGGGTCTTCTGTGCCAGAGTATTTATGCTCTCATCAAATGAAATACAATAAAATGAGCATTACTTAACCATATTCACAAGCTCGCTTTTGAAAAAAGGACCTAAGTCCATGCACGATGACATATCCAAGTTTATCTTTATGCATTTGAAATTTCTGGGCAATATTACTATCGGAAAACATTACTTTAAAAAGATCACTACAAGCATAACAACTTTTAGCAGAAGAATGTGTCATTACTTGATTATTTGATATTTCAGCACAAGAAACTTCATCTCTGACAAGAACAACTAGGTCTAGTTTCAGGTTTCAAAACTATTTAATGGTCATTAGCACTAAAATGTACATCTTCATGTATGTCTACAGATGACACTGCATTTTTGGCCATAGGAACCAAGTCCAATATTTTTTGCTCCCACTAGCAGCTTTCACTTTGACAACATGCTTCTTTCCCTTGGCATAGGATTGAAGATATTCCCATGTTACTTATATCAAAGTTAGTTTTACACAAATAACAATGGCCTTTACTTTCACAACAATCCACTTTTTGTAACCACAGCCAATATTTAAACACTGTACTGTCCAACCAATCATATTTAAAATAGGTTTTTCCTCTAAGTTTACTCATTTCTTCTTAAACACAAAGGTCACAAGATAAACAAGTGGGATCTGCAGAATAAACAAACCAGGCCAAGCTAAGGAACAGTAATTTTTATTTTGGGCGGATAGAGGTAGGGGGAGAAAGAGCAAGAGGAGGGCAGAGGAGCAAAGAGGGAGAGGATTAGTGAGGGGGAGAAGCGAGGAGGGGGAGGGAGAAGAAGAGAAGAACACAACAAATACTGTACTGTGCCATTGGAATGTCAAGGTTAGGCAGGTACCTACACCAATAGTTTTAAGTGGTGTTTAAACTTTAGCAGTTACTAGTAACTCATCATTCATAATGGTTATTGTCTGGGAGGGGAGGGGGTGGGGGGAGATTGGCTGCTAGTGTAGTCAAAACAGTTATTTGTTTATTTCTCTAGTATGTAAGGGGGATGGAGGGCTTAGTGTAGAGACTGAGAATAGTAAGGTCAGCAAGTGAGAAACATCTCCAATGCAAAGTCATCTAATTGTGTGGCAAACAAGATAGACCAGAGGGGGAGTAATTGAGGGGTGTTCAAAATATAACTATCAGTATACCAAATAAAATCTGATTCAAAATTCCAGTATTTCCAGAATAAAAAATAAAATCAAGTATATTTCCAGTAATTCCAGTATTGGATAAGTCTGGATAAGTAGTAAGATTTTTGGGAGAGAGGTGTTGGTAGTGGGGGATAGGGAGAGGGGGGAACGCGTTACTAAAATGTTTGACCACATTTACTGGAATGTCTTTAGTTTACAAGTAATAGTTTTTGAAGCGTTGAAGCACAAGATTAAATTCAGAATTACTCTTGTAGTATTTACTTATGCAACATGCCAAATTTTCATCTTTGAACTATTTATTTAAATTTAAATTTTGTCTTAAACAAAACAACTATGCAGTAACTCCAGTAACAGCCATTTACAGTTTAAAAGTTATATCAGAAATTTCTAAGGTGTCAAAATATCTAGCTAAAAATATTCATTAAAATTATAAAGAAGTTTTTTTTTGTTTATACTTCATTTATTTGTATTTAAACTTTTGTTTTAGTGCATGTCATCACTTCAAACATTATATCCTATAATACAACAAAATGAACAGAGAGTGAATTTTAAGGAGCTACACAAGTATTCAATTAATGAAAGGACGAGCAGCTACAATGTGAAACAACCCTTAGTGCTCTGGATGAGTGATTGTCCACTAGCACTTTGGACTAATCTGATAAACCCTCTTTCAGCTAAAATCGCCAACTAGCCTTTTATTTAAAGTTAACATGAATTTCAAATAATTTCACAAGGTAACTCAATTTTTCCCCGTATTTCAGACATGGACACCCTGTAATTCACCTTATACTTAAATATACCAGTATATTTTTTTCAGACAATAGACATACAGGTACAGTATAGAACACCATGGTGACAGACAAGAAGTAGTAAAAGCAAGATGAGAGAGGTGCACCTACCAGGTCTATAAACAGGCTCAACAGGTGTTGGAGCCCAAGGATCAACAACAGGAGAACCAGACGGGATGGTCTGTGCACTGGGCACTGACACAGCTGGACTGTTCCAAGGATCATTCTGAAACATGAAATCCTTTAATAGAATTTAGGGCCTCCTGAATATATTTTTTTATACTTAATGTAACTTTTATTTTTGCTTTATAATGAGAGAGAATAGCATAAAATATGAAAATAAAAATACCTTAAATAACAGAGTTTATGTAATATTTAACATGAATGGTTTGGGCCAGAGAAATTTACAACTAAAATGCAAGGCATTAAAATTTCTTTAACCTAGGCTATATACAATGAAAAGGAATTACTTTTAAATAAAAACTTAAAGCAAATAAAATCCTTTAATGAAAGTTCCGCGGGTTCAATTACGGTCTCCAAGAGTCTTTTTTCAGTTTACGAATATTATGCTTGATACAGCTACATCCATAACCTAAAGATAATTTCATTTTTACAAGCTTTGCTATTCCTGTACAATTAATTGTACAAGGGTTAACTTTCTTTAACATTTAATAAAAGCTATGAGAGATTTTAGTATTAATAAAGTTAAAGCACCTGTAAGCTGTAATGTTCACAAAAAAATAGTACAGTTTTAGATTTATATTGTTCGACTGTTTGTTAGTTACTTTAAATATTAAACATTGGTGAGAGGATTCCAAGAAGATCAATGAATACGAAGTATGTAGGGAAGAGACCAAGGCAAATATTGAAGGAACAAATAGCATCACGTGTGCAAGTAAGTGGTAGAGAGTGCAGGAGGATAGAAAATGGTGGAATGACAGAAAGACATGGAGGCAATTAATCAAAAAGACCTGACCACAGGCTAGAAATAGTTCAATATGATGAAAAGCACAAATTAAGTGCAAACCAGTGAAAAATTTATATACAAGCCAATTATCTTACTGAACTAAAATGCAATCTTCTTTATGTTTAAATGTGTTTCTTAGAAATGTACAAGGTGAAGTTGTGTGAACAATAATAAAAAAGAAGTAAGTATAAAGAATTTAAGAAGGAATTAAACTAAATTTACTTGTTTCTATCATAGTTTACACTATTAATTTTATTCAATCAATTTGGCTTTCTTTCCCATCACTTGAATTCTATTATTGTACAATGTTTCCACATAATTTAAATGCATTTAAATATAATGCTAGTATTGTTAAAACAATATATCTAACTGCTTTTACAAACTTACTTACATACATTACTGTTTCCAGCCTATGACCTAGGTCAATTTTTCATTCAAGCGTTATATTTTCCACTACCGACTTGTTAGGCCTGTAATAGCTTTATATGCCTTAAAATCTAAATTAAGACTAGGACAGGCACAACATCCAGTCCCCAGCCGTTAATTTATCAATGTGAAAGTGTAAAACCACATTTCATCAATGATAAAGTTTTTGACCTTGCCGGGAATCGAACATGAAACCCTTAGTTCAGTAGGGATACATGTTACCAACTAAGGTAAGGTGTCAGACTTTTACAAACTATTTTAATAATCTAATTATTGGGAGTAGAAATATACTAGATTTTACACAAAGGTTTATACTTTCTATCTAAAAATAAATCATATTCAATTACTCTACTTCAAGTGGTAAGTATGTTTATAAATACACTGATACAAGTTTATCAACTAAAAATGAAATTTTGATTCTTTAACTCATTAACATGTATGGAGTGTACAAATGAAAATAAAAACAAGATAAATTACATAATTAGTTGTTTAACTTTTTTGTTATATTATACAATCAAAATAAAAGAGTATGTATTTATATTATGGATGGAAAATTCAAAAGGACATTTAATATTTGAGAATTTGAATTTTTTCAAATATGTTTTTTAAAATTTTGAATTGGAATTATTTTTGAGGTTTGTTGGGTAGACTAAAACTAAGATTTGGATTCAATTAAATGTAAATTTGACTCATCACTAATTATGACAATTAATCACATTGATTGTATCCTATTTATTTACAACCAAAATTAAATTAAAATATATTTAAGCACAAATACAAATATTGAAATAATCTTTTAGTTTAAGTTAAGGTTATTCTTAGTGTGGTACAACATCTGTGACTTGTATAAGTGATACGTTAGCTGTGTTCAGGACCAAAATTATCTCAATGTAATTAACTATGATGTTATATAAAGATAGTTTAATTAGAAAGCAAGGAAAGGGTGAATAAGTTAATCTCGCCGTGAATGAACAGCCAAGAATGTTGGATGTTTTTCGCTAGAATTCCCATATTGATGTGTTAAAAGTATACATTTTAATTTGTCAAAAATAAGTAGCCTGAAATGTTGAATTGTTACTTAAGATTTTTCATCGTGTCTTAGTACTTGTTTGGTTAAGAAGTATACAATGATTATGCTAATGAGATAGATGTGAAGAATTTAGATGTTTATAGAGGAGATGTGTCCACAATTGCATGGAGAGATGAATGTAAACAATTTTAACATCCCTAGTACACATGACTGGGCTTTAACCACTAATCTTGTGATGGAAAACCAGTCTAACACGAGAGAGAGGTATTAGACCAGTGGCTCTCAATAGGCGGCCCATGAAGGATGTCAGTCTGGCCCACGGTAAATAATTACACTGAAAAATATATAGACTGTATATATAACCCAACAACACCCCTTTACACCACAAGTCTGACAACCCTGTTCTAGGCGTGATGGGTGAAGGTAATTTAAAAGGCAAACAGTTGCAGCTATCGTGCCAGCTTGAGTCAGTATAATGGTAACCAGTTCAAGTGTAACATATCGCTAAAGAAGAGAAAATTTAATGTTGAAAATCAGGAATTCAACAGTGCCTGGAGAGACCATTATTTACTAATTTTACAACAGAGAAAAGGGGCAAGTATTCCTGTACGTCTAGTGTACAACAAAACAGTGTTTGTTGGCAAAGAATACAATATAAGGGGCCATTTTGATATTAAACAAACTAGCATTAATAAAAATTCTCTTTCTGGATCTGACAACTGGAAAACTAAAATATCTTCTTTAAGTGTGAGTTAATCAAATTCAACTCTTGTAATACACAAAGCTACTTCTCAGCATACAAACTGTCATCTTGCTTCTCTGAACGTTGTGTGGTTACAAGCGAAGCATAAGAAACCTTTCTCTGACTCAGAAATGGTTAAAGAGTGTGCACTTGCTATAGTGAACGAAGTATGTGATGAAAACATCAAATGTAAAACTATTCAGTTCATAAAATAAGTTTCCCTTTCAAATGACACTCCAACTCATCAGATTAACGATCTTAGTGTGGATTTATTTATGATGTAAATGTTGATGACATGTCTGAATTGTTGGTGTTTGTTCGGTTTTATGACGATGACATGTTTAGATAGGTCCCGAATTCAATTTATGTGACTAGGTGTGATTTTTCAACTATTTAAATTGATTAAGCTTTAAGGTAATAGTTAAAATTAGGAATAGGTATTTTGATTGCCTTAAATACGTGATATCTTATATTAAAAAATAAATTCAGATTTACAAAAAATTGTGAAACATTATTTAAATAAATAGAATTTTGTTTTGAGATATGTTGATGAGTAATACTAGTTTAGCCGAGATAATAATATTGACAAACTAAATAACAAGACCCAAGAATTTACCATTTAACCTAAAACAAAAAAAATTATATTATTTACAATCGTGACAATAGCTATACTAAAGAATTAGTTCAAATAATGTTTTTTTACTGTTTCCAGCCTGTGGCCTTTTTTATTCAAGCTATATATTTTCCTCTACAAGCTTGCTAGACCTGTCATATCTTCATATGCCTTATAATCTAACTTAAGACTAGGACAGGCACAACATCCAGTACCAAGCCATTAATTTATCATTGTGAAAGGGTAAACCCACATTTAACCAATGAAAATTATTTCGGCCATGCCAGGATTTGAACCCAGGACCCTTAGCACAATTGGCAGACATGCTATCAACTGAGCTAAGGTGTCATTTTTGAACACATTCCAAATATTTATAATGTTCTCCAATATTCGGATTTTAAATGTGTGGGTAAAATTATTAAAATTTAATAAAAATGGTCTAACCACGGTCATCTTTAGTAACAGGCCAGAATAGTAACGTTTGGCAACACTGCTAGAGAAGCCTAGTCACTACACAGCCACATGCTCGACAGCTATTATTGTTTATTTGTTTAGCTTGTTTTGCCTTGCAAAGCTTATTTCTCATGTGATTTATCTGTTTGAATAATTAAATTTGAGTGTATTATACATGTATAATTTTAATTAACTACTAATTATGGAAAAATAATAATGTTTTGATATTAAGCGATTGCTAAAAAATTGTTGTGTTCCCAACTATAATAGTAATTACAATTACAATAATTCTTTAGGATATGTAAATGTTTTTAATTTTACACTTGGTGAAGAGTTTAAAAATAAAAAATATTAAATATTCATATCCAAGACCAATTTTTATTAAAAGAAAAATAGTTGTGTGTGCAAATACACCAGTGATGGACTCATTTTAAATCCAAAAGCAATGCCTTAAATATTTTCTTCTTAGACTTTTTGTTTGACTTAATTGTAAAAAATTTAAATTGTTAAAATAAGTTATTACCAACGAACTCAATGATATTAATAATAGCATTGTAGTTTTAATATAATTGATTAAATGTGTACATTGTAATTTTGATAAAAGTGATTAAATGTGCATGACTTTTATGTAGATTTTTTTAACGGATAACTTAGAATCGTGATTCCAAACCTCCATGGCACAGTTTGGAAAATAAAATTAATTTTCACATTTATTTTGATTAACAATCAATTGATTTGAAATAGTTGTTAAAAACCAGTAGCTCAGTCTAGTACCTTAACCCTTTGGTGAGTATAGTTTTAATATAGTACAATATCCCTGTGGAGTGAGGTTTTTGGTGAAAATTAAATTTATTTTTAT
>CABFVX010003280.1:0-11388 GCA_902151425.1 Timema shepardi
ACAGCCAATCAGAGAGCAGGAGGCGTGGTCACGTGACCAAATCCAACCAATCACAGCTCTGTACTATCACGTCAGTATCACTACTTTTAGCCTACTACATTATTTGTACAAAACTGGCTTTTTCAATTTCTTCATCGTTTTGTCTTATTTCATATCAATATCCTAAAGTTATAATGTGCTAACTTCTGTGTACACCACGTCTTAGATAGTCCGTAGTGCCCACCCAGTATTTCCACATGTGTTTTTGCGTTGTTGTTTTTTAAATAAGTTTTATATTAATATTTTATTGATATATTTTATACATTGTTTTCAAACCGAAAACACCCAAATCTGAAGGCTTTACGGTTTTACTATTGATTATATAAAGTCTGACACCTTAGATCAATCGGTAGCGTGTCTGCCTACTGAGCTCAGAGTCCCGGGTTTCATTCCTGGCATGGCCGAATATTTATCAGTGATGAAAATATAGGGTTAACCTTTCACATTGATAAATTAACGGCTGGAGACTGGATTTTGTGCCTGTCCTAGTCTTAAGTTATACTACTATAAATCCATATGGCTAACTCACTCACTGACAATGATGTTTACCCAGTTCCAGATGAGCTAGAAACTTGAAATTTGGCAAACTTATAGCTTTTAGCCTGTAACCGCTGGGAAAATTCTAAGAAGTTTTAAAAAAATTGATTTTTAACCCCGAAAAAAATTCCAAATTTTGGAGCAACTTTAAAGTCGGTGCAGATCTTTCTTTGGAGGTCTCTTGTGGCTAAACGGTAAGACCTATCAAAAAACGGCTCTGGAATTACATTAGTTTACATCCACTTGCAAAGAAAACTCACCGGGGGTTTGGGGGTGGAGCCCCCAGCGAGCAAAGCGAGTTAGATTACAAGACAAAGCGAGTTAGATTACAGGGCGTATGAAGCTACGACAGGTCTAGTAAACCGGCAGTAAAACATATATGGCTTGAATAAAAAACTGAACTGGGGCATAGGCTGGAAACAGTAATGGATGTAAAGTAATTAATATTGACTATAAAGACTGGAAGTTCCATTGTTACGATTATATCTACGTAAGACCCTGTTTATGGTAGAAATAGTTTTCTGAAAAGTCTTTTACCCTGCCAGAAATCTACTTTATGGTAGGGATTTGGTAGGAGAAAAGACCTTTCAGGCAGTCGTTCCTCCAATTAACAGGTTATAGTTAGATGTCCTGGCCGATAGAGCGCTCTGTACAAACTTTTCTGGAAAACAAGATAGCGTACAAGTAGAAAGAGACAAATGATAAGAGAAACATAATGAAGAAGCAAATAGAAATAGGAACACTTGCTGAGGTATTAATCTGCCATTGCCTCCATCTTTTCACCCACATTCTCTATGTTTGTCTTTATTGACAATGTCGTACAAACATTTCGTTGGGCACAAGGAATATCTTTTTAGATCTTCTTAAGGCCCCTGGCCCTGTCGAGTGCAAGTCTAAAACCTATTTTGTAGGAAGGTGGGCGGGAGGGTGAAAGGCGTGACGTGGCTTCACAACCGACCAAAGTATCCTTCCGCACCAACAAGAACAAATAGATCACGGAAACCGTGGATGGCGCTAGCTACCGGACAGGTTTTGCGGAAAAATCATACTTTGGGAAATATCAATTTTCTCGAGAACGAATGAAATTTTATGTTTAGTATTTTCAACACCCCTCCTAAGATAATAACATATTGATGTTTATTAATTGTTACATTTTCTATTTTTTGTCATGAAACCGACGGTTTTCTATTGAAAAATGTCAATTTTATCGAGATTTGATCACTGTTAAAATCTTAGAGGAGGTGTGTATGTCAAAAGTATTACTTAATCAACATGCTTCTATTCTTTGATAAACCGTCTCCGAAAATAAAATTGCACAACAATAAAAATTCTTGAAGGAAATCGTTTGTTCCCATGGATCTATATTTCCACGCCAAATGAAAAGGGCTAATCGCTTTAAGCTAGCTTGTTATAAGGATGGAGTCAGATGTTGAAGGCAAGCTAGAGTTTGTCATGAATAGAAATTATTGTTGAAAGAAAGAAAAGAGTTTTTTACCCATGTTACAGTAGAACCTGAGAACAAACTTTCTTTCGAAGGCTCACTCGGAACAATACAAATCCCAACATTTTGATGTTTTGATGTCCAGTCTCTGTCTTTCGAGGCCGTCTTTTTACTTTCTCTTGGATCCTCGGAAAGAAAGTAAGTATATTGGGATTGTAAAAAATCCAACTCAATGTTTTGATAAATGTTGACGTTTCATGATACCGTGAAACCAAAACAATGGTTTTCGCTGTACCTCGGGCTAGAGCCAAAACTATCGATTGGGCTAAAACTTGGGATCTGAGCTTTTCATAAAGTCCCCCCGAAGGGGTTTTGGAATTAGATATCCAGCCCTAAATTTTTGGGTGGTTTACTGAAGGGAAAAAAGAAAGGGGAAAAAAAAATCAATTTTATCTATTTTGATTAAATTTTATATATATACACTTTATCATTATAAACAAGATGGCAATTCTCATTTTCTTATGAAAATTAATTTGAGGGTACTTTACATGGGGAAATTTTCAAATTTTCATAATTTATCCACAACTATTTGAGATACGAAATAACTTATGATTGTAAAGTTGTTAAAGATAAAAAAAAATCTTTTATTTTGAATGTAGTTTTATAAAAACAACCATTTCTAAGCTATTAATTAGCAAATATATATACTTTTTAATTCAGGTCTTTGAACATGAATTTGATTCTTATGCTCTTTGGTATGCAAATATGATTCTATTTACTCAATTTTTCTGTAACAGTGTTCCTAGTTCCTATGCCAAAGAGTAAGTAACAGTGTATATTTCTTCGTTTATGATCTTTGGTGTAATGTTCCTACAACAATGCATATACCTATTATTTCGTTTGACAAATATTAAGGGTTTTTAGCTAAATGTAAATCTCTATATATATAAAAGCGAAAGCCCTGACTGGCCGACTGACTGACTCATCACTAATTCTCACACTTCCCACGAAGCTAAAGGACTGAAATTTTACACAGGTGTTCCTTATAGGCTATTTAGGAAACGTAAAGATGTTTCATTCCGATGTTTTGGGATTAAGGGGGTGAAATAAGGGTAGTTACTATAATCAACAATATTGCTTTATAAACTCTTTTTAAGCGTTTAGAGGATAATAATCCGATAAATTTGTTCTAATAATATCTTAGAAACCATATAGCAATATTTTTTTTAACCCAGTAGATCCTTCTAAGGGGTGGAAAAAAATTAATACAGACAATAAAATAAAATATGTAATTACGTTTTAATATGCAACTTTAAGAGACGGTAGAAGTCTATAGTTTATATTTTGCCGAATTTGGTGTGGTTTGTAGTGTCTCTGTGAGTGAGAGGGCCCGGCCCGGGGTGGTGTGTGGTGGTGGGTAGGGGTGGGAGGGGGGGAGAGACTTGTCCAGCCGCAATCAGATGATAACGCCCCGAAACCTCCTTAACTATCCAAATAAACAGAAGGTCAAATAGAAGTAATTTTTTTAACACAATGAGAGTGAGTCACTTGAGTTAAATCAGTTCCAATCGACTGAGAACAGACAACTGTTACTCAGCGCTCGGGCCCTAATTTCATAAATACAATAGTTTCTCCAACATAAATAAGCAAATTCCTAAAAAATATATATCCTAAAGGTACTCTTTAAACGTAAAATCAAATTACTATAACTTCAAGGAAAAACAAAGAAATCAATTTTGGATATTTATTCATTATATATATATTAAAAGATAAAACCATATATGATGGTATAGAGAAAACGATTATGATAGGTGTACAGTGAGAAAATATTAAAGATTAAATATTTGTATAAAGATAAGTAAATTTACTTAAGAAATTAAATAAAACAATTTGTTCTCAAGAAACCTACTCGCCAAATAACATCATAGAGCCCATATTAATAATATTCCTCTTCTCTCTCTCTAAAAAAAAAAAAAAGAGGAAAATTTATTCGCAAATTTATGAGAGTTTTTCAAACAGTCGTAAATATACAAATTTGAATCTGAGAGGATTCTAAGTAAGACCAAAAGTTATCGAGGCTTTTATCATCAGTCATTATCAAAAAAATATAGCCTTAATTCATTTCTCTTTTAAGGAGTCAAAATCCTAAACGAATAAATAATAATGAAAGGACTAGATTATTTAAATATTAAGTTAATATTTTCCATAATAGCATTAATAAACAAACTATTATTATTATTATTATTATTATTATTATCAGCACCAAGTCTTACTACCCGTTCGGGCTATACGCACTTACGCTAATGTGTAATGGTAGGGTGATTGTGAGATGAAATGGAGGACCTACAGTTTAAAGTGGAATCCGAACCACGGTGGAGGCCTGGCATTCCTCACATTCACAAGATGTCTTGTCAGAGGTGAAGGAAAGGTTAGGTAATCAGATATATCTTTGCCGGGACCGAGGATTGAACCCCGGACCCCCAGCACAGAAGTCCGACACCTTACCCCTAGACCACCAGGCCACCCAATAAACAAACTAAATGATCAAATATTAATTATTACAGAATTAATTTTCTATCTGTCTTCCGGACCAAAAATAATTCCTATAGCAATATTCAATATGTATCGGTCTTAGCCATAATTTATAAGTTCAATATAATAGTCTTTGAACAACCTCATAACATTAACCATAATCAAATTTAAATCTAATCTTGTTTAATCAAGGGCGAAAAGAGAAAAAATCAAGTTTCTCAAAATCTGCTCTAACGATTTTTGTATAATACGTAGCTATTCGTTGATTGAGATTATTAACAAAATGACTATTTTAATTTTCTTATGAAATTGACTTTTAGGGTACTTTACAGAAGCGGAAATTTCCATATCTCCGCAACTCTTTGAGATACTAAATAACTTATCATTTCAAAATTGTAGGACTATTAAAACAAAACTTTTATTTGAAATATATCTTTATAAACCCGATAGTTTCGGAGATGTTGGCAAACATATTAATACAATTTTGTGAGCTTTAGTTGTAGAGAGATACTACTTAGGTTTTAACGCAATAATTCTCTAATTCTATAGAGTAAGTAGATAATTAAGTCTCTCAAAAAGTATATGTTCTTTTTTCATTAACCTAAGTTTATGTTCTTTTTTCATTAACCTTTTAGGGCAAATATTTGTACAGCAATGATCTATCGCTATTATTTAAGACTCATTAGCCAATATTTACCCTTTTTATTGGTCTAAATTTATAAATGAGGAATTTAGTAAAAATGCGATAACCTTAAGATGTGTAAACCCTAATAAAATGTCGAAAATTTTAACGAGAAGTCGAAATTTTAACACGAAATATTGACCCTTGTGGACCCAATATTGATCTTTTTTTTGGTCAAAATATACACGTGAGGACTTAAATCCGGGAGTCAAAAAATGTTTAACGTAAGTATAACGCAATTTTGGCTCGGGGGAAAATGTCTGTGGGGAGTTCCGTACCATTTATTTTAAATTAATGTTTATAGTGATAACAAAATCTAAAAAATATATATCTAAATAATGTTAATTATATTTAATTTACTTACTGCAATTAAAGTATCGTAACATTTCATAAAACCTGCTTCATTACTAATCCTTATCTCTAAAAATAACTAAACGATTAGAATAATCTAATTTACTAAATCGTAAAAAAAATACTTAAGATAGATGGGGGTGTTGGTGGGGGTGACGGAAAATCTTACAATCACTAACGTGGGGTAAGCGGGGTCGAATAATATGGGGAAAAGGCCTTACGTAATATAAGGACGACCCCATAAAGGTTTCTTTGTTTATTATTTTGATCCATATCGGTCCGAGGTTTGCGAATAGTTTTGTTATCTAGCACCAAAATAATCCAATAAGGGTGTCGACATAAGCTACAAGGTACAATGTATTCACACAAAAGACTGGATATATTTTGCTGGATTCGTTCTTTTTCTGCTCCCAAACAACCGCTAGGTACCTGGAGGAAGTTGACAATGCTGCCGCTAAGCTACGCTACGATCGAACCGGTCTGATAATCGACCTGTCAGTTCGTTGTTCGAGCGAGTATGCATTGGACGCGTATTTGAGATGGTTCTCTTAAAATAAAGTGACGAGTGATAATTTCTAAATTTAATATGATGAAGTCAGTTTTCCTGCCAATGATTCTTCTTCTTCTTCTTGTTACTGGTGAGAAATAATTAGATTTGTCATATTTATCGTTCCGGTTGTGTTTTAATTTTAGTATTGCACTCTATAGACGCGAACGCGGGCTTTATTTGAATGTAAACATTGGGTTCAGGATGAAACCACTTTAATAGAGGCCTTTGTTGCCGCCGATCGTATCTTATCTAATGTTTGAGTTGCATTATCACTTCAAAAGTCGGCACCTTTCATTAAATTTGGCGTGAAGGTGTGGTATTATTATTATTATCTCGAAAGATATCGTGTGGCTTTAATAACCATCTATTATTGAAGCACATGTCTTCGGGAAATTCTACTGAGATAACAGAATCGTACAATATTTCCTGAAGTTTTTTTTATAATCTTAATAAGTCTCGTTTATTTTATCAAGGGTTTAGTGGAGTTCAGAACATTTAGTGAAAATGTAGACCATACTCTCTCTACAAGTGTGTTCAAGCGAACTTTAAATTATTGTTTACATTTTATTTTTTTGCTAAGAATCCAATTTTTTGTTTTTTATTTGAAAACCTATATTCTAAAATACATAATTATTATTGTGGACATTCATAAATATTTTCTTGGCTAGGCCTATATACAGTCCGATCTATATAATAATAATAATAATAATAATAAACTTTTTTAACAGTTTTAAAAGTTATAAAAAATAATTTTCTTAGATGTATACGAAGAGTCATAATGTGACATGTAACTGTCATTTTTAATAGAAAATCTAATATATTTATGAAACAATACTAACTTAATGATAAAAGTAAAATGTCATCAATATTGACCGTAAAACAATATAGCTAATTGTATTTTCTAAAAGCTGCTTTCCATCAGAATCTTAATCAATCCCGCCATATTTATTCAATTTTTTATTTGCTTATTATTGAAACCTCTATTCATTTCAACATTTTAAAGTTGTTGGGAACAATACACAAAAAGGGCGGGATTCTTTATTTATTTTTCTTTGCCATAAAAATGAAAAATTTAATATCTTACCATTTTACACACAAAAAACAAACAGAAGCAAGTTCACATTAATATTGTAAGATACCTTAATTATACATAATTTAAAAAAAAGAAACTCATCTTAATCACAAAAAAACGTAATTATTAAAACTAATGTCATAAATAACAAGGCATCTAAAGTATTTTTTCTTTCTTTAAATATTGTGAATGTATTGTGTTCAAAACTTAAAGATATTTTACACTTTACCGAAATTGAAATATAAATTAATGGAGTATAATATATTTATGACGCCAAAAATAAAGTGCTTAAATCAAATATTTAGTTAAGTCATTTTACAACTTGTGCATCCTTGAAACCATTAAACATCTGCTGCTTTTCCTTATTTGGGATTTTTTTTGTCACTATTTTTTTTCCAAGTGAAATGTTGTAAGCCTTAAAAGGTTCAATGGCCTGACTGACAAAAGCATATTCCTGGTATTAATTCAACTTAAGATGAAACTATTTTTAAACAATGTGGAGCAAAAATTAATACAATGATAGTTATGTTCTAGGTACAAGATAAATGAGATGACACTTGTGGATAAAAATGCCGCGAATAAAAAATATATTTAAATTACAAACACTCTTGATTACATAAAAGTGACTCTAGATAATTTAGATATCTAGATTTTTAGATAGTGAGACAAGGTATGTCCATATCAGTGGCGATTGTTGGATAGTGACGCGGAATTAAATTACAAAATCTCTTTAATTTGTGTGTGGGCATTATTCGAATTATTCATATATTCACACCAGCAGCATAGGAATAAGGAAGGTAGAATTGTAGTCAGTCTTATCTAGTCTGATTTGCTTGTAACATTAAAGTCATGGTTCGAAACCCGTCCGGTTTTATTGATGTTTTATTTTCTAAATTGTTTCCCACTTATTCTTATCGCGAATACAGTAAGATACGACGCAAAATAAAAAGTCACAAGTTATAATAAGAAAACCCAAAAACCCAAAAACCCAAAACCCATACAAATGGGAAATTTCAAAATGAGGCTTAAGCAAGTGAAGGCCCAATAATTTGAAAATTACTTTTTAGATGTACTTGGAAGCTAAAATTTGGCAGATAAGTATGGAGACAACTTTAGGTAACCCAATAAATCTTAAAATTTGAAATTTCTTAGAATGAATGGGAGAAAAGAGGTTAAGGGGGCTAAAAAAAGGTAGTAGATAACTAACTACTTCCCAGTGTAGTAGAGCTCTAAAATTAGGCGGGCGGGTAAATTGACCACTTCAAGTAAATACTAAGGAATGAAAATGGTAAATTTTTAATTGGCGGGAAAGGGAGGTTCACAATTTTCAAAACTAAAAGAAACAAACTACTTTTCCGTGTGGTATAAAATTTAAACTCGGTAAGAAGGTGTAAATAGCTACCCCATTAAAGTCCTAAGATTTTAAATGGGGAAAATAGAGGGAAGGAGGGTTGTGTAAAAAACCCTTTTAGGTGAGGCAGATTAAATTTGCCAGGAATGGGGAGGAATTACACCAATAACAAAATATATTTTAAATATTTACTATTAAGAAAGAGGGTGGTTAAAATGGAGGTTTTCAAAATTTACAAAACTAAAATAATACATTATTTTTCACTGTGTTAGAATATTGAAATTTTTTTGGGCGGGTACAAGAATGACCCTAATCAACCATTAAGGTCCGATCTTTAAATTTCAAAATGACAGTAAATGGGTGATGGGCGTTCGCTCGAGATTTCTAAAACTAATATAAAAAACACTTCTAGGTGTGATATAAAATATCAGCTCGACATGTAAGTCAATCGACATTCCCGGAGAGCCGAATGACGTATTAACAATATATGGTTGACCTGGCGGTCTAGGGGTAAGGTGTCGGATTTCTGTGCTGGGGGTCCGGGGTTCAATCCTCGGTCCCGGCACAGATTTATCTGATTACCAAACCCTTCCTTCACCTCTGACAAGACATCTTGTGAATGTGGGGAATGCCACCGTGGTTCAGATTCCACGTTAAACTGTAGGTCCTCCATTTCATCTCACAATCACCCTATCATTACACATTAGCGTAAGAGCGTATAACCCGAACGGGTAGTAAGACGTGGTGATAATAATAACAATATATGGAATTTCAGAATTCAATCCCGGCAAATGGAAGAGCTCGAAATTCATACAATCATTATAAAACACTACTTTTGTGTATGGTTTGTAACGCTCTTAACTTTTAGATGCTTTATATTTTTACTATTATTTAGTTTATACCCTTTTCAACTTTTATTTTCCCTTTTCCTCTTTTTATCCTTCTATTTATTAATGCCTTATTAATTATTCTTAAAAAACGATTCAATTTGTTACCCTCTTTGACCTTTTTAACACTAAAATATTTCTCCTAGTCAAATCCGGGTACTTCTATGGAAAAGGTATAATTTTTTCAATTGATAAAAAGGATAAAAAGTTTCAACAGGATAAAAACGCTTAACGGTATAAAAAGGGTAAAAAAGGGTAAAAGATGTAAAACGTGTGAATAGTGTTAAAAGGTTACAAAGGGTATATAGTAAAAAGATGGGTAAAAGGCGTAGGTTAAAAGTGGTAAAAAAGCTATAAAATTGATTATATTTACTTTTCACGTTTTTACCCCTTTTTACCCCTGACCTTTTTAGACTTCTAATCCTTTTTACACTTTTTTACCTACACTCTTTTATATCATTTATTTGATTAGTTTTACTCCTCACCCATTTGCCCTTTTGAATCTTTATACTATTTTTACCCCTAACTATTATCCCTTTAGAAGTCCGGTACCTTATGCTAATTCATTTATAAATTAGTCCTTTACCCATATCTACAAATTATGTACAAAAAAAAGGGGTATTCAATTTCAAGTTTTTAAAAATTTTGTATTCATTTTAATATTTTATTTTTATGATTAGTATCAGTACTAGGAAAGGATATTTGTTTTGGTTGGGTATAAGTATTCTAGACAAGGGCGTAGCAAAAGGGGGGGAGGGTTCTGGACCTCTCCTGGAATTTTGATAGACCCCACCCACCTACGTCTAAAAAAATTTATTGGCTAAGAGAATGGTACAATTTTCTTTTCTTGAAGACCCTCCCCCTTGAAAGATGAGCCTTCTACGCCCATTAGTTCTAGATAAAAGAAATATATATTAAAATAATTTATTATCGTTAATTTTAAGAAAAGCACATTAATCAGACTTTAAAGCACTAATTTACAATCTTAATAAAAAGAGAAACTAGGCCGGTTACACAAATAATATTCAGTGGCTTGATCAGAGATCAGATATAAGTTGATCTCCAATCAGTGTCTCAAACCATTCTATGTTGCACCATTAACCATTAGGACGTTATTGTCAATCAAATCTCTGGTTAATAAACTAACCAGCCAACTCTCCCCTATTAACTGTTTGATTCTTCGATTACTTTGTTGGTGGGAGACAAAACCTATGAGTTTTAATAACTTTTTGTTAGCACCGCGTCTTACTACCCGTTCGGGTTACATGCCTACGTTTTAACTACGCTAATGGTTTTTGGGATGAAGGTTATATTTATAGGAAGTGTACCCACACTTGCTTGCAGGGAGAGTGGAAAATCATTTTGGAAAAACTACCCTCGGTACACCCGACCGAGATTCGAACCTTGATCTACCCATCATTGGCAGTCTAGTCTACTGCGAGAGGAGCGCCTAAGTCCATGCGGCCACTGAAGCGAGTTTTTAATAACTTAATTAGCTTTGCATCTTTATTGAAGTGATTAATAAAAGTAAAGGGGCAAGTCATTTCACATTCATATTTTTTTAAATACAGTGCTATTTACAGTGTTGTCATGTTTGTTTTACTTGGATTTTTTAATCAAATATATATTTAGGTGACGGACAATTTTGATCATTAACTAACTTTGTTGTAACCCAAACTTTTCTTGATCTAGGCTTAATTTGATTGGCAGTCTCGTGATCGAAGAGTTAATTAGATGTTTGTGCAACCGACCCTAAACGTTGCATTGCTACTTTTTTTTGCCCCCTCCATCCGGAGTCCTTAGCTGATTATGCAGACCCATTAACGGCCGAGCGGAGTTGTAAGAATGATAAACATATGCCAGTGCATATTATGATAACACTTGTAGTGAACTCTGAATTACTTGGACGTTACCTGAAGCGCAAATCTTGCCCATGTAGGAGAAGG
>CABFVX010003280.1:24088-37519 GCA_902151425.1 Timema shepardi
ATTATTATTATTATTATTATTATTATTAGCACCGCATCTTACTACCCGTTCGGGTTATACGCACTTACGCTAATGTGTAATGGTAGGGTGATTGTGAGATGAAATGAAGGACCTACAGTTTAACGTGGAATCCGAACCACGGTGGAGGCCTGGCATTCCCCACATTCACAAGATGTCTTGTCAGAGGTGAAGGAAGGGTTTGGCAATCAGATAAATCTGTGCTGGGACCGAGGATTGAACCCCGGCCGCCAGCACAGAAGTCTGACACCTTACCCCTAGACCGCCAGGTCACCTACATGTGTGAAAAAATTTATCAAAATTTATCAAGTTATCCCGTCTCCCTTGCCCGCAAACACGGACATGTCCAAATGCATCAATTAATATATAATCCCGGTCAGTTTTTCGGGTCCTGAACTGAAGTCAATGTCAAAGTGTGTACTCCTGTGAACAGCAGAACCAAAGCTTATTCCACACAAATACGTGTGAGTCGAAATCGGTTCATTATTTGCTTGTTTTTTCTAAAAGTTTTATCCTATCAGAATCCTACTATACGTACACTTCGATAAACCTAAAGAGTTACTTTATCTGTTTGTCCAATTTTTGTGGAAAAAGCCTTTTCAAAAAAGTAACAAATTTTTGGTGCGGACAACATTGATAACATTTTACGATAGAAATAGTGTTATTCTTTAGGTGTTGATAATATTTCTCAAAAGTGACAGCTGTAGAGCACACAACTTGACGTATACATACATGAAGGTGAATCTAGTGACTTTTATAACCAGCTTCGGTGTCCGTATGGTCTCTCTCAATATACTAGACTGCTGATGACGGGAATATTGGGATTCGATTCCCGTTCGGTTATACCGAGGGAGGATTTTATAAAACGATTTTCCACTCTCCTTCCACGCAAATGCGGCTACACTGCCTATAAAATCAACCTTACTCATCCTTAACCCATTGGAGTAATTAGGGCACAGGCGTATCACCCGAACGGATAGTAAGACGTGGTGCAAATAGAGATGTTAGACGTATAATTTTCCCTATATTTTTTCTGGGAAATTTTCCAAAACGAAAAATTTTCAGTTATTATTTCTGTAAAATAATTTCAACTGATTAAATGGATAATAAAAATAGAAGTAAGAATAATTAGTGGTATTAATAGTAGTAGTAGTAGTAGTAAAGAAACACCTGATTCGGGGGCCGCACTACTCTCGCAATATACTAGACTGCCGATGAAAGGGAGATCAGAGTTCGATCACGGTCGGGTGTACTGAAGCAGGTTTTCCCAAATGGTTTTTCACTCTCACTACACGCAAATACAGGTACAATTCCTCTAAATTCAACCTTCATCATCCCTAATCCACCGGCGTAATTAGTACTTAAGCGTATAAGCCGAACAGTTATTAAGACGCAGTGCTAGGAAAATGTAAAGAAACAAATGAATGTAAGCCTTTGTAGACACGTTATGTTCATAAATAACACTTCAATTTCTGGTCATCAATAAGTTAATTAAACTAATGTTAAGGTTGGCCCGATATTTGTCCCCGCCATGCTTACTATCTACCCCTTCCCCACCCCTAATCCCCCCTTCCTATAGCACACTTGTCTCTAACACACTATATTTTGAAGTACAATAGGCTCAAAGTGTCACCTCTACTATTTAATCCCTCAACCACAAGCCGCCTATGCAGAACATTTCTGGAAAAAATTTCTATTCAAAATGTCTTGGATAATTTTCATCATTAGGTGCAAAACAATTTTTTTTTTCTATCTATCAAATACCATAAATCCTCCACTGGATGGAACTGTGGACCTTGAAACCTATTATCTCTGATTATAGTGCACAGCAGCGTGGCGCAGGACAAGTTCTATTTCTCCAAGAACCCCGCGGACACGGCCGTGGTAGCTGGCGAGAGCGCTACCCTCGAGTGCGAGGTATCCAACTCAGCTGGTATCGAGTACTATTGGTCGCTCAACGGCGAGCCTACTCGTCAACACCACGCGGCGTCATCAGCGCGGCTCCTTCCTGCGCATCACGAGGGCGGACCGGGTGCGCGACGCGGGCGAGTTTACGTGCATCGCGCGCAATGTCAGCACCGGCTTCTCTCTCACCAGCCTCGCCGCCTCGCTCAACATCCTATGTGAGTATCTACCACTCCTGCACCAGTTACTCCTACTATAGCCATGGATAAACGCGGGTGAATAACACAGGGTGTAGTTGGTAGTGTGTTCTAGGGGAAGGGAGGGGGACACATTTAAAAAATATGGTCTATGTAGTCCCTAACCACCCACTTTTTCAGTGGTAAAAACAAGAACGAGGGATTGGGGTTGTATGTCTTAATAATTTCAGATTTTTGCTACAAATAATATCACCTTCAATAGTCTTCAATGAATAATAAAATATAATATACAACTTAATGTTTCAACATAAAATACATAATATTATGGTTGATCATTGTGTACCTTTTCCTTTAACTGACATTCTTAGAAGATAATTTTGAACTGCCCTTTTTTAATTTGGTGGGCATGAAACCTACCCTTGTAAATAATAATGTTTGAAACTGTATTGAGGCTCCTCTCAAACCCCTCCTGTCTCCGCCGGGAGGTGGTGAAGGGTTAAATCCCCACCTCCTCTACCCAATAGATTGTTTAAGATTATATCACAGACACAGCATTATTGAAGAAAAAAACTCTCTTTGGCTATTTAAGCAGGTTAGGAACTAAATATGTTATGGTTAATCGAAACCGGTTTGGACTTATTCTTACTTGGCCGTCATAAATGGTTTGATTCATAAATTTTTATTTTTATTTCTCATATCAAAATGGAGCTTATTGTATCGGTATTTTGTTGAATTATATTTTTTCACACGCTTATTTATTGTTTATCTTTAGGGTACTTACTATCGTCCATGAATTAAAATTATCAAAATAAATTAGTAAACATCAACTCCTATTTAAAAATAGACGATCCTCATTGCTTGTGCACTTTTAATTTCGAAGATTGGTTGAAGTTCGCTATTCAATAATCCAGTGATCACTAGAAAATATACCTAAGGGCTATTTACCCTGCGTTCTCTGTTCTATCTCCTTCCTTGTTTAGCAGGTATGTAGTCAGTCTCACTGTCGAGGGATTAGAGGGGACAGGGGAAATGAAAAGCGACACGTCTGGAAGTGTCTGGGTTCATTTTATTCTAACCCATTATTTTATAAATAGAGGATTCCAGACTCTTAACTGTGACCTTTATATATATACATACATACACAGCCAGCGACACCTAGAGGATCTCCAGTCCGAGGTCGAGGCTAGCCAAGCGAGTGCAGAGGGCACGCGGCTGGAACTCTAACTGATCAGTACGATATAGCGGAGATACCTTTACTGACAGTTAAGATTAGTTATTATTATTATTATCACTGCGTCTTACTACCTCTTCGGGTTACACGCATTGACGCTAATGTGTAATGATAGGGTGACTGTGAGATGAAATAGAAGACCCACAGTTTAACGTGGGATCCGAACCACGGTGGAGGCCTGGTATTCCACACATTCATAAGTTGTGATTAGTACGAGACCTTGTCAGAGGTGAAGGAAGGGTTTGGCAATCAGATAAATCTGTGCCGGGACCGGGGATTGAACCCCGGACTCCTAACACAAAAGTCTGACACCTTACCCCTAGAACTCCAGGTCACCTTATGATTAGTTGAAATTATTTTGTTAAGGTAATAGAGGACTAACATTTTTTTAAATTTTGAAATTGTCAAGGGGAGCCCCTTCCCGTTTTCTGGTCATTAATTTAACATTTAAGAATGTTCTTCATTGCGGATTAGGACGTTCCTTGCACTAACCACCCCATTTTCAATCTTCCACCACTCTAATAAGTAGTTTATTCTTCTAGTTTTGGAAATCTTAAAACCCCTCACTCCACCAACCTTCACTTATAAATATATAATACTAAATTTGTTATTTAAAGCGCTCCCTCTACATCTCTTGCAAATTTAATTTTATATATTCGCTAACAGATTTTTTATACTTCTTCCGGAGTTAACTTTTTTTTTAATTAAAAAAGTTTAGACCTTTATGACTATTTGGAATAGTCCCTAAACTCTATAGATACATTTCAGTTCTCTACCACAGAGATTTAGTTTTTATATTAGTTTTGTTCACCTCTGACAAGACATCTTGTGAATGTGAGGAATGCCAGGCCTTCGCCGTGGTTCGGATTCCACGTTAAACTGTAGGTCCTCCATTTCATCTCACAATCACCCTACCATCACACATTAGCGTAAGTGCGTATAACCCGAACGGGTAGTAAGACATGGTGCTAATAATAATAATAATAATAATAATAATAATAATAATAATAATAACAATAATATATTAATTTTGAAATTTTTACCTCCCATTCATCCCTTCCTCAATCATTTCTCTAATTAGTCTTATTTTTATTTTGTTATCTGGAAGAGTCTTTCTTTCTGATTGCTAAATTTAAGTTTCTAGCACACCTAATTTTTTTATAACCCTCCTTACCCTCCCCAACCATTTTTCTTCATATCCCGGGGTCCCATTTCAAATTTCAAAATTATAACGGTTATTTTAAGTGGTCCCTTTACCTTTCTTCCGAATCAATTAACCAAAAAAATTAATAACAACGCAATAAAACTAAGTCTTGTTGAGATTTTTATTTCAATATAGTTTCGATGCACGAAACTTAACTCGCCTACCCACCTTAAGAATATCAAGTCACGAGCCTTGTCTTGAAGGTTTATCACATGCATTGGACCGGTGTTTAGTGCTTGGCCGGCCCCTCCCACTGTGTCATGCTGTGTGTGTGGAAACCTCGTCACCTCTCCAACTTGACGGTCGCCGAAGTGGTTGCCTCCCCTAGACGTGATCCTGACCCCGACTAAACAGTGTGTCTCCTTGTGCGCCGCTCCGCCCAGTGTCAATATATACCCACCGGCTCAGTCGAGAGATCGGCCGGCTTCCGGTCTCGGCAAACTGATTCCACTGTCGAGTGTCTTGTTATTCCGGACCGTGTACCGGCGACATCAAGTTTGTATCGAGAGCGGCTTCAACAAGTTTTCATCAAGAGGGACTTCATCACGTTTCCGTTAAGAAAGACTTTATAAAGTTTCCATCTAGAGGGGCATCATCAAGTTTTCATCGAGAGCGGCTTCGTAAAGTTTTCATCGAGATAACTTCAACAAGTTTTCATCAAGAGGAACTTCATCACGTTTCCGTTAAGAAAGGCTTTATAAAGTTTCCATCGAGAGGGGCATCATCAAGTTTTCGTTGAGAGGGCTTCATAAAATTTCCATTAAGAGGGGCTTCGTCAAGGCACCATCGAGAGGGGCTTCGCAAATTTTCTGTCGAGAGGGGCTTGGCATATTTTCATCGAGGGGCTTCAACAAGCTTTCATCAAGAAGATATTCATCAAGTTTCTGTCGAGAGGAGCTTTATTAAGTTTTCATCAAGAGGAGCTTCATCAAGTTTCCATCGAGAGGGTCTTCATCAAATTTCCATAAAGAGGGGCATCATTGAGTTTCCATCGAGAGGGGGCATCATCAAATTTTTGTTGAGATGGGACATCATCAAGTTTGCGTTGAGAGGGGCTTTATCAAGCTTCCACCGGGAGGGGTTTCATAAAGTTTCCGTTGAGAAGGGCTTCATAAAGTTTCCGTCGAGAGGGGCATCATAAAGTTTTCGTTGAGAGGAGCTTCATCAAGCTACCATCGAGAGGGGCTTCATAAAGTTTCCGTCAAGAGGGCATCATCAAGTTTTCAATGAGAGGAGCTTCATCAAGTTTCCATCAAGAGGGGTTTCATCAAATTTTCGTTGAGAGGGGCATTACCAAGTTTTTGTTGAGAGTGGCTTCATCAAGTTTCCGTCAAGAGAGTTTAAACGTGTTTTCATCGAAAGGGACTTCATCAAGTCTTTGCTAAGAGGAGATTCAACTATTTTCTTGGCGAGTGGGGATACATGTTCTCAATGAGAAGGTCTTGGACAAACTTTAATTGGAAAAGTCTTCAGCAAGTTTTCATAGAAGGGGGCTCAACACGGTTTCATCGAATGATGATTCATCAAATTTTCACCAAGAAGGGCGTCAACAGATTTTTACCAAGAAGGCCTCTAATCAATTTACATCTAGGAGGCTTGAACCTAAAGCTTCACACAACCACCTATAATTAACGTTATTATTTTGAACTCCAGTCTGATCAAAGTTTCTGGCAGCCTCTCATGAAGTCATGACGCATTGAGAATGACAATTGTTCCCTGTCTATCGTTACAGTTAAATAGATTACTTTTTTCCATAAAAAATGGAAAATTTTCCAGAAAAAATTAAAAGACCATTTTCCATCTTTTTTATATCTCTCAATGAATGTAATGAGCTGTTTTATTTTTTTTATAAATCGTTTCCCCCCTTTTTTCCAAACAAATAAGGTTATATTTCAAATCAATTTTACCTTATTCATCCCATTAGTGTTAATAAGCAGACTGTACATAATGTCTACACGCGGGTAAAACAGCGATAAGCTGGGAAAGTGAGGGAATCAATCTTCTAATAAATGTTTTGAAGCCGCCCTGTGATTAGAGATGTGAGACGGAAAATGTTCCCCATATTTTTTCAGGAAAATTTTACAAAACAGAAAAATTTCAATTATTTTTTGTATAAAATAATTTCAACTGATTAAATGGAACTAATGTAATCGAGATATAGATATCACAAATATCAACGTTTATACTTTAGATTAGTTTCTCCTGAAGGCGTCAACACCAGAAAGATCATCAAACGGTTTCCAATAACAGCTATTAGTTATTACACATGACTGTATCGGCTACAGCGCTTAGCGGCTGAATGTGTCACTCAAGTCGGGGTTCCACATCTCTTTACTAGTTTCTTATCGAGACTTTATTTTATCATCAATAAGATAATTAGTTTACCTGGGGGTCTACAGGTAAGGTGTCGGACTTCTGTGCTGGGGTCCGGAGTTCAATTCTCGGTCCCGGCACAGATTTATCTGATTACCAAACCCTTCCTTCACCTCTGATAAGACATCTTGTGAATATGGGGAATGCCAGTCCTCCACCGTGCTTCGGATTCCACGTTAAACTGTAGGTCCTCCATTTCATCTCACAATCACCCTACCATTACACATTAGAGTAAGTGTGTAGTATAACCCGAACGGGTAGTAAGACGCGGTGCTAATAATAATAATAATAATAATAATAATAATAATAATAATAATAATAACAATAATATAGTTAAAACATTTAAGGTTGGCCTAACATTTGTCACTCTTTCTATCCTTTGTGCTTCCTTTCTACCCCTCCCCCACCACTGTGCCCCCTTCCCCCTTCTTATAACCCTCTCGTCTCTTAACACATTATATTTTGAAGTATACTGGGTTCTAGGTGCCACCTTCTACAATTTACCCCTCAACCGCAAGCCGCCACTGCGGAAACTTTTCATCTCTACCTGTGAGTAGTAAAGCGCACGCGAGTAAAAAAGATACCCTAAAGTCAAAACTATCTCGATGAAACTAGATTTAAGCGGTTGTACCTCTTTGGCGCCTCCTTCCTGTTCTGAGCGCCGGATGGAAGCTGCTGCACCAAGGCATATTGTGTCCAATTAGGGTCGGGTCTGCAGAGGATAGGGACTCCCTGACTCAATTATATCTGCACGGAGAGTGAGCGACCCGAGCCAATTAGCCCCGCCACCCGCATGCCACTTTTGCCCGCCAGGGGGCTATTCCTCCTCGGAGGACTTTTCTCCCGCCGACGGTCGAGCTCGTTACATTTCTCAGCATTCCCCATTACTTTTGTGGCTCGTGAGCTTATTATATTATGTACACTACGTTTACCCTGAGAGGTACAGTACCTTGATAGACTATACTGTGGCCCTATAATATAAACTGCGTCATAGTGGAACCATGTAAGGTAAGCACGCTATATTTCATGTTAAACAATGGGTACAGTAGGACTCTGGTAGGGAAAAGGGCATTTGGCAGCGTTACCAAATTATACCTTGATTTAGGTTGGAAGAACAGAAGAGAAAATCAAAACATATTTCTTTGAGGCCAACAGTGATAACATTTTACCAAATAATTTGTGTTATTTTATAGGTATTGTTAAGATGTGCTAAAGGAACATATGTTGATGACGTGACGCTATGTATGAATATATTAACATTGTTTTAGTAACTTTAGTAACTAACTTCTACTGTTCTTCCTACCAAAATCATACTATAGTTAAATGTGTGTGTTTGTGTGTATAGACACACACACACACACACACACACACACACACACACACACACACACATATTAGTAATGGGATGAATTCCGGTCTAGGATAACTGGGCCCCAGTAAGACTGGATGCCAAGACAATGTTTGGGCACCAGTGTAACAACGTAATCATTGTTTTTTTGCTGAATATTAATTTTTGTAGTTGTTTTGAAAAAAACAGAGGAAACTAAATTTGTGTATATTTATAAAGTTAGAATACTTGATATTATAAAATTTTGATTTTTTTCAAACACAAAGCCATGAAAAATATGAATTTTTAGTAAAATAAACCACGCGAATAAACCTAACCAAACCTAACTGGTACCTAGTTGTTTGTTTTCATTTTTTTACAATTTTGTTTGTCATATCTTTTATGTCATAAATAACAACGCAAACTTTCTTTAGTAAATTAGTTATATTAATGCAAATGCAATTTAATTTTGTGATTCCTTCTGATTTTTTACTTTTCAAACTATATATATACATTCTCTATATCCAAGAAACAATGGCGTAGAATTTTTGTTTTTTCAGGGGAAGTTTACTAGAAAGTTGACGTAATAAATCGATATTATTTTTATTTAACAATATATATGTTCGGTGGAGGGTGTATAAAAAGGGGGATTGGTGGAGAAGATGTGGGTATACCTCAAACACACTCAAAGTTAATAACACAAATATTTAACTCCTTTTCTCAGGCCTACTAGATAACTTGTTTCATTACACCAAACGAGCTTTTCCTCCGGTACCATTGGAATGTAGCTAAAACAATGTGTGTTACAATAGAGGGTTTCAAAGAATGCATCTTTCTTGTAAGGTGATATTAAAATAAAAATTAATCACACAATCAGTATTTGACTAGTGGCATAGCATCAAAGCTTAGGGTCTAATATTTAAAGGAAGGGCTTTCCGCGTCTGACATCTAGAAAAGTCATTGGAAGGGCTTTTCGCATCTGATATCTATAAACGTCATAGGAAGGGCTTTCCGCATCTGACATCTAGAAAAGTCAATGGAAGGGCTTTCCGTATCTGATATCTAGAAAAGTCATAGGAAGGGCTTTCCGCATATGACATCTAGAAAAGTCATTGGAAGGGCTTTCCGCGTCTGACATCTAGAAAAGTCATAGGAAGGGCTTTCCGCATGTGACATATAGAAAAGTCATTGAAAGGGCTTTCCGTATCTGACATCTAGAAAAGTCATAGGAAGGGCTTTCCGCATGTGACATATAGAAAAGTCATTGGAAGGGCTTTCCGTATCTGACATATAGAAAAGTCATAGGAAGGTCTTTCCGTATGTGATATCTAGAAAAGTCATTGGAAGGGCTTTCCGTATGTGACATCTATAAAAGTAATAGGAAGGGCTTTCCGCGTCTGACATCTAGAAAAGTCATTGGTAGGGCTTTCCGCGTCTGACATCTAGAAAAGTCATTGGAAGGGCTTTCCGCGTCTGACATCTAGAAAAGTTAATAGATCTACTTTTGATAAAGATCATCAAGACCAATAAAATATACTTGACTAATATTAATAAGCTTGTAAAATATTGCCATATCTGGCTGCAATACAAATGTGTTAGTATTTTATAAAAAAAAACCTTTCTATGAAAATTACTTAATAGATATGGTACAAAAAAAAGTTTATTTAGACAAACATAATATTACTTTCAAGACGTGGAATTACCTCCACAAAGTTTAAACATTTTCTGGCGACGGAGATAAGATAACGCGTAGAATGCAAGGCTGCAAGATAATGTGGAGCCTAGAAAGCTGATCCGCATCGGTGGGCACGCGGTCTAGACGCCGTGTGTATTTAGTCTGGTTTTACGGTGTTGGGGAGTTAGGGATTGGATTCAGGCCGGGTGAACTTAGGTTAATTAATTATTCCTTAATAGTTTCCTACATCCTTTCCACGCAAATATGGGTACATTTACTCTAAATTCGGCTGCCCTATTCCTTAGTACCGCATTACTCAATTGTTTAAAACCACAATACTCAAATGTTGATAGTCTAATAGTTCCAGAGTTGATAATCACATTACACCTATGTCTATAGTCATACATAGCACTCAAGAGTTAGTAATCACAGCACTCAAGAGTTGATAACCACAACACTCAAAAGTTAATAATCACAGCACCCAAGATATGATAACCACAACACTCAAGAGTTGATAACCACAACACTCAATAGTTTATAACCACAACACTCAATAGTTGATAACCATAACACTCATGAATTTATAAAACCACAAGATTCAAATGTTGATAGGCACAACACTCAAGAGTTAGTAATCACAGCACTCAAGAGTTGATAACCACGACACTCTATAGTTGATAACCATAACACTCATGAATTTATAAAACCACAAGATTCAAATGTTGATAGGCACAACACTCAAGAGTTAGTAATCACACACAACATTTAAGAATTTATAGCCACAACATTCAAGTGTTGATAGGCACAACACTCAAGAGTTAATAATCACAGCACCCAAGATATGATAACCACAACACTCAAGAGTTAGTAATCACAGCACTCAAGAGTTTATAACCACAACATTTAAGAATTTATAGCCACAACATTCAAGTGTTGATAGGCACAACACTCAAGAGTTAATAATCACAGCACCCAAGATATTATAACCACAACACTCAAGAGTTAGTAATCACAGCACTCAAGAGTTTATAACCACAACACTCAAGAGTTTATAACCACAACACTCAATAGTTGATAATCACAACCCTCAAGATTAAAGAGTTTATAACCACAACACTCAATAGTTGATAACCATAACACTCATGAATTTATAAAACCACAAGATTAAAATGTTGATAACCACAACACTCAATAGTTTATAACCACAACATTTAAGAATTTATAGCCACAACATTCAAGTATTGATAGGCACAACATTCAAGAGTTTATAACCATAACACTCAAGGGTTGATAACCACAACACTCAATATTTTATAAACGCAACACACAAAATTTTATAACCACACCACTCAAGAGTCTATAACCCACATCACTAAAGAGTTTATAACCCACATCACTAAAGAGTTGACAATATGGGTAATCTGCATTGTTGATCTTATAATATTTTGTAATACCCTAGCGCCACTCTCGCTGAGATCTAGAGATGATGAGTTCACTGTAAATTTGTTGTCAGAAAATTGACTAACAAAGGAGGGACTGAAGGTAAATGTATTGATAAAAGGCCTCGATAGTAAAATGAAAGTATTAACACGCCGATATGAAATTGTGAGGAGAGAACTGGAATCTTAATCTAGTTCATTTAATAGTGTTTCTGGGGTTTACGTCCTTGGAGAAATTAACCTGAAAACTTTAAAACTTGGGCTATCTCGATAGCATTCATTCCATTTGAATAGTTGGTGAATCTTCCGTAAAGGACAGAAGGAAAATTTTCGAAACGGGCAATTTTCCACCCTACATATTATAGTGATGTCACCCCACCATTGTACACCAATTATAGTGATATCTGCCCGGCGATTGGACACCAATTATAGTGATACCGGATTGTATGCTTTGATGATGATGCCGATGTGGATCTGTGTATGCCTTACGGTGAGCAGTAAGTATAAAAATACCGGGTTTTATGATTATGACGACGACGCGTGCATTCCTTACTGCGCACACGTACACGGTTATGTGATCTGATATTATGTAATTCTTATGAAATGAATAAAACTTTTAACGCTGCACACGATTTATTTAGATGATTACACTTTTGGTGATGTGGATTTGATATTAAAGTGATGCAGTTTTTGTTCATTTATGAACTGACGCGGAAAGCCTGAGCTAGTGCCGTTATAGACTGAGATCTCTCTTTCAGAAAATTACTTTGTTTCGTGTGATATTACTAGTTTTTCTTTGTGATAGTACTGGGTTTATGTGCAGATTATTGTGTTTCTATGTGGATTTATACACACATGCTGGTTATATACGACCTACCCCTTACTTCTTGGACCCCTTGTTAGCAGTGTTAAAACCAACTAATGGGAGAACTCCTGGCAAACTGATGTTGCGAAGGTCAGCTACCCCTTGCTTCTTGGACCCCTTGTTAGCAGTGTTAAAACCAACTAATGGGAGAACTCCTGGCAAACTGATGTTGCGAAGGTCAGCTACCCATCGGGTAAAGGAAACCAACTACTCCATCACCTGATTTTCAAATAAAACGGAGAGAGTTTTTTTTTTAAAAGTTTTAAAACCCAATACATTGAAATTACTTCTGTAAACGCGTGATTCTCCATGGATGAAGTATTAAAAGCAAACTTTACATACAGTTCTTTAAAGAAAAATATATTTCCTTCATCCATGACTTTTTGAATATATGAGGGGGGTCCAGAACAGTATCATTACGATATTTATGCCAGTAGGTCTCTGGAGTGAGATGGATAGTTCTCCACTTTAGAAAAGGTTCCCTTGATTTTTTTTGGGTGAATTTTCCTTTTTCTTTTTTTTTAATTTTCAATTATATTTTCAAAAATGTTTCTACTTATTTAATTAAAACGGATGCACTCGAAACATCCCAAGTTGCAATCAAACAATTTACAAGGTTTCCTTTCCCCCTCTCTTCTCCCCCTCGCGTATAGACTACAGCGCTTGGTGGTTGGATGTGTCACTAACGTTGGGTCCACTGGAAACCAGGTGTAATAATATTTCAATACTATAATCTAAACCTTTTCGAATAGCTACAGTACATCCCCGTCCCCTGTAATTCAATGAATTGAGAATTTCACATAAAAATGTTTGTTTATAGCTGGCATTATTTGTTTGGATTTGATATACAGCATATCATTAGTAAGAAAATTAATTAAGCTATAAACCCGCTTCGGTGATCGCATGGTCTAAGCAGAGGAATTCTATCAGGGAGTACAAAGTTTTTACGGGCCTCCTTCCATTTCCCATTAATCCTGTCTAAAAAAAAATTACTAATCATACATCTGGAAAAAAGAAAATAAATAATACAAAAAAGTATATTAAATGTATACTTTTATATTTAAAAAAAGAAAAATACAATAATAAAAATGTAGTAATAGTACTAGTAGAGGAAATGGTAAGACTAGTCTTCAATATAAAATGTAAACATTTTTTGATATTGAAATTCCCAGGACCCTTTTAGACCCTCCCCCCCCC
>CABFVX010003280.1:37729-53265 GCA_902151425.1 Timema shepardi
TCATACCCCCGTCCCCCCCCCCCCCGGGTTCAGGCACAATCTACCCCCCGCACCGCTTTCTCATTGGGCCTGGTTTTGAGGCGTCACTATAACAATAGGCTTAGACCAGTGGTGTTCAATCTGGGGTACGCGAAGACATCTTAAGGGGTACTTAAATTATATATATATATAATTTTAAGATAAGTAATAAATATTCGGGGTCAGATATATTTATAGCTATCCATCTACACGAGGCCGAGATGCAAGGACACGTGATCTGGGAGCGCCAATTGTATTTTAAATGTAGATTATAAAATATGTATAACTAGTATTATACACCTACAACTTTGGTGGTATGAAGTTAAAAATAAATCAAATCTGGAGATATACGAATAGAAAAGGTTGAATAACCGTGTACTAGACTAACACTGACGTAGAGATCGGGACTCAAATCCCGGTCGGGTGTGCTTAGTATTGTTTTTCTAAATGATTTTCTACCCTCCCTTCGTGCAAATGTAGGTCCATTACCTGTGAAATTATACCTTACTCATCCCGATTCAATTAGTAATTAGCAGTATGAGTATAACCCGAACGGGATGAGGTCTTTTAGTTTTTTTTACCAATCCCCCTTCATCCCAGCACTCTAACACAATATATTATTATTATTATTATTATTATTATTATTATTATTATTAGCACCGCGTCTTACTACCCCACAATATGTTATATACACATGTATTTACTATTATGTGTCGCCTCAGGACCCGGATGTTCGTGGGCTCAAACCGAGCGGAGGTCGTTGGGTTTTTCTGAGGCGATACAAATCCGTTGCACAACTTCCTTCGTAAGGAAAGTAAAACCGTTGGTCCCATGTCGATTGTGGCGTGTGAAATAATCCTGGACGGTATGGGAAAATACCTTTCCTGACAAAATTGGTAGGCTCTTTCGCTCTCACTCATAGACGTTCGGTATGGAAGGCAACGGGGAACTACCACACTTCTTGAACTCCCATAGTATTATGGGGTCTATACCAGAGGGTGCGGCCAGCACTAACCGGCTGAACGGCTGAGTGCATGCCCAACTTCGGATTGATAGAAATCACATCAAACCAACCTTCGGGTTGTTGACGTAAGAATAATTAATTATGTAATAGGCTATAGGTCCCCCCCCCCTCAAACCCTTCACCAACTTAGTAGGTCGGAAGCTGTCACTGCGGTAAATTTACCAGAAATTTTCATTTCGATTTGTCAGTTGCAAGAGCCTTACCCTCCCTCGTTTCGTTGTTATCCTTGTTATACAGAATGATCCAAAAGTCGCGCGACACTTTTTCCAAAGATATTCCTCGCAGAAGAACATGGAAAATGAACATGTGGTTTGTATGTATGGCAACACTGAAATGTTGGCGGGCGTGTGTGCAGGTCGTGTGACCTTGAGACATACACTAGGTCTAGCCAGTTGGGTTACAGCATTTGAAAGTGTAAGATGAGTTTTTCACGAACAGAGCGAGTTTTCATTTCGGAACATTATTTTAAGGCCAATTTGTACATTTAATGCCAACAATCGTCTGTGCGTAGTTTTACAGAATCACGCGTGCTGAATTAATGGCACAAAATATAAGTTTTTTCTTTAGGTTGCGTGATTTTTGGATCATTCTGTACTTGTGTGTCAACATTTAGGGATATTCACTGGACTGCAAGTCCGACTAAACAGTGTTATCAACTTATCACTATTGACAGTCACTCTGTGAGAGATAAGGCCACCCACATCACTCAACTAAGACTTCTGACCTGACAGCTTGAGACACCGATGTTTATAAACACATTCAACAAACTAGTAACCAGTATAATTTTGTTAAGATGCGTTTAAACGTGTGATTTTTTTCTGCAACATATGCGCCATAGGCATGCCTCTTGCATCTTGCTTCTTACAACCCGACCTGTTTTCCCTTTTGCATCTCTTTCCATGCTCCGTTTAACGCAATTTTAATTACATGTGTGTGATGACTGATGAGTGATGACCACCACAACAATATATATCTCTTATAGTCATTGATGAATTCGCTTGTGTTTTCGGTACTCCATTACGGAAAGCACAACTACACAACACCTAGACAAATAAACGAACGACACCATCTCCGATTATTCTCAAGTGCCTTTGGAGCAAGATTGTTGCATCGCGCTCCTCAAATATTTGGGGAGCATTTGTGCCTACCAGTTGCGGCTCGTAGCTAAAATTAGTGGGGTTGCTACTCCAGAAAATGTTTAGCCTTTGTCTTAAAATTGTGTAAAAGGAAAAAAACATGAATAAAAAGAAAATGTATTCAGGAACTTGATCAAATCTTAACCAAAAAAAAAACAACAACTAAACATTCTTTACTTACTTTAACTTAAATTGTTACAGTTCAAACTTGATCTGTTCATTTAAAAATGAAATCCATTTTTCTTGTTTTAAATTGCGCATAAAGTTTAATAATTTCCCCCTTGATCTCTGGATGACAATTGAGAACATTTTTCTCCATTGAAAGTACTGCAAGCACATTTAATCTTTCTAAAAATAAAAGAACAGAAAAAAATAATAATAATAAAATAGCTGGAAGCAGAATTATAATCTAATTCTACACTCTTCTACACTTTATCACATTCAAGAATATGTTACATGGTTTTTAAGCACAACACACACTGAGTAAAAAAAACTTCCTTCCACCATCATGCCAGAGCCGACACTGTGAGAGCAACAGTGCTCTCTCTGCCTGGCAGTCCAACCTTCCTCCCCACCTCCTCCTATGTGCTGTAACACTATTGAATTAATGGAGCCGCGCTTTGGGCGTCAATTGTAACACTATGGAATCAATCAACCTACTTTGGGCGTCGATTGAAACACTACGGATTAATTCCCTGATATAATAATGCTGTGATGATGTTTAGGTTGTCTATAGCTCCGTGGTCGAGCGCCTATCATCACTGTACGGAAAATATACCGTTTAACCAGCTGTCTATAGCTCCGTGTTTGAGCACTAATTAAATCGGTATATTAATAAAATGTAAAGAAAGAGAACTGTTGATGGCTGTTTATTCACACACGGTTTATTTAGATGACACCTGTTCATTACTTATACATATTCCAATGAAATGTTTTATATCACTGCACACTTATGATATTAATGTAAGTTATTTTATACTGTGTTAGACTGACTGCCAGTGTGTGGCTCTGACTGACTTGTGCGTGGGTGGGAGATCCCGGTGTAAATTTTTGGATCCTGGATGGTGTGTGCTTGTGTGACTTGTGCGTGGGCGGGAGATGCCTTAAATATACGCACAACCGTTTATATATGACATACCCCATTCCTTTTTCTCCCCTCATCAACAGTGTAGAAACCAACTAATAGAAAGAGTCCTGGCGACAGGTGTTGTGAAGGTTAGCTTCTTATTGGAATAGGGGATTGGCGTCTTTGCCAAATACTGCGAAGTTGTTCCTTTTAACAGGAAATAGCGCAGTTGTTCGTTTAACAGGAAATATGGTATAAAAAATATATTTTAAAGGTGTAATCCTTTTCACACTATTTCTGAGAAGCGCGTGTTCTTCATGGATGAATCTTAAAAGGATACTCTACATATATTACTTTAAATAAAATTTACCTTCATCCATGACTTTTTACATAATTTAGATTAATCCTAACCAATATCATTACAGTGCGCATGCGCTTAACAGTCAAACACCACATCGCTGGCACTGTGAAGTGCACAGTTCCATACAAAGATTTTTGTATATTTTTCATAAACAGGGGGATGGCTGTTGGAGTACTGACATTAAGCTTAAGGAATATATATTGTACTACAAAAAGGACTCATTATATTAAATGTTATCGAATATATCATGTGGAAATAAGGGGTGCTGCAGTTCCGCAGTGCCTATACACGAGCCGCCATTGGTGCCTACTTGTGGCCAGACATACTTCGACATTTGGGGCTTGCGCCGGTACTGTACAGTAGCCCCATGGCTTCTTTGGTGCTGACTGACGGCATTGAAAAGTTACCAGACCAAATTATGTATCCCTACGCCGAACCATATGATCTGCAAAAACATGTGTTTAGCAGCTGTCACTTCTGAGAGTCAAAATTTAGGTATATACCTAAATGTTGACTGTTAGAAGTCAACTGTGAGCTGTCAGTCAGCACCAAAGAAGCCATGTGGCTACTGTACATGAGCCAACGTGCATATCCTGTGTGCCTAGCTGCATTCAGCATGTTTCATCAATAAAAGGAAAGTCTTAACACACGCTTTATGAAAAGTAGTATCGCCAAGCGACGGAAGATGGCACGATTGTGACTTGTTTTCCTAGGCGGTTTATTAGCTCATAGGACTGCCTGAATGTTGATATATTTTGAACCAATTTTATAGCCCTACTGCGCATCGGTGATCACATGGCTTAACGTGTCACTCTCGTGTTTGATTGGACTGCAGGTGACGGAGAGATTGGGGTTCGAATCCAGGTTAGGTGTATAGAGGTTGGTATTCCGAGATGGTTTTCCACTCTTCCTCGACGCATTTGCGGATACATTTCCTCTAAGACTTTTTCCTACTAGGTATATTAGCGTGAATAGATAAATAAATAAATAATAAACCGTTATTTTTATAGGAAGGCCATTTCGACCACTAAGATTGATTGAAAATCACAAAAATTTTGCTTTGTATGAGTACTGGTATATTTTATTTGATTTATTAGTTAAAAAGTTAACATGATATGTTATTAAAAGAAGCCAACAATACTTCCTTATGGCATATGTATAATTTATCTTCACATGGTTAATAGAATAGTAATATTTGAATCCCACTATTATAGTCACATAAGTTTCAGGTTTTCTAATAACGGGTTTGCTATGAAAATCAGACTCTAGTGGTATGTGTTTTACATAATCTACACTATTAGCACCTGGAATCGTCTAAAGGTAGGATTCCCTCGGTGCGTCTCGCGTCTGCAACAGCAGACATAGGGGTGGTGAGTCGCAGACGCGGGATACAGTGTTTTCATAAATGTGTCACTTGGTCGCCGGTCGCGGACGCCTCGAAGGAACTGGCCACATAACAAACCATGCAAACCAGTCCGGTCGCAGACGCAAGACGCGAGGTGCGCCAAGGGAATCCTACCTAATACGAGCCAGTCTCTTTTAGTAAGTTGGTCGTGTGCCCCAAGCTCTCACTGTCTCAACGATCACGGCCACGACAAAGCCCCTAAAGTTTGTAAAGTATAGACAAGAGTCAGTTCAGCGAGAAATTTCACCTTCCCGGCGAGGAATCTGTGTGCGGGAAGTGTCGCTGTGAACTAAGTCCGTTTTCTTGAAAGTAAATATCGTGTGCAAGCGGAGGAAAATCGTAACTGAACCTTTTACTTTACACTTCAGCACAATAAAAATCTGGACAACGCCAAATTCTACAGCATCGACACAGATAATAAACATAATTGATTATATCTGTAAAAGGGACCCGATAACTTGGTTTTTAAATAGTCATTGTCTGGTAGCTCACAATTTTCCGTGTGTAGAGCATCGTGGCTTCATCTGGGGGACATAGTTCTATCCAGTCCACCTCATCACACCCTATCCTTTTATCTTGGGCTAGTTCTATCCAGTCCACCCCATCACACCCTATCCCTATATTGGGCTAGTTCTATCCAGTCCACCCCATCACACCCTATCCCTATCTTGGGCTAGTTCTATCCAGTCCACCCCATCCCACCCTATCCCTATCTTGGGCTAGTTCTATCCAGTCCACCCCATCACACCCTATCCCTATCTTGGGCTAGTTCTATCCAGTCCACCCCATCACACCCTATCCCTATCTTGAGCTAGTTCTATCCAGTCCACCTCATCACACCCTATCCTTATCTTGAGCTAGTTTTATCCAGTCCACCCCATCACACCCTATCCCTATCTTGGGCTAGTTATATCCTGTCCACCCCATCACACCCTATCCCTATCTTGGGCTAGTTACTATCCAGTCCACCCCATCACACCCTATCCTTATCTTGAGCTAGTTCTATCCAGTCCACCCCATCACACCCTATCCCTATCTTGGGCTTGTTCTATCCTGTCCACCCCACACACCCTATCCTTATCTTGAGCTAGTTCTATCCAGTCCACCCCATCACACCCTATCCCTATCTTGGGCTATTTATATCCTGTCCACCACATTACACCCTATCCTTATCTTGAGCTAGTTCTCTCCAGTCCACCCCATCACACCCTATCCCTATCTTGGGCTAGTTATATCCTGTCCACCCCATCACACCCTATACCTATCTTGGGCTAGTTATATCCTGTCCACCCCATCACACCCTATCCCTATCTTGGGCTAGTTATATCCTGTCCACCCCATCACACACCTATCCCTATCTTGGGCTAATTATATCCTGTCCACCCCATCACACCCTATCCCTATCTTGGGCTAGTTATATCCTGTCCACCCCATCACACCCTATCCTTATCTCAAGCTAGTTCTATCCTGTCCACCCCATCACACCCTATCCTTATCTCAAGCTAGTTCTATCCTGTCCACCCCATCACACCCTATCCCTATCTCAAGCTAGTTCTATCCTGTCCACCCCATCACACCCTATCCTTATCTCAAGCTAGTTCTATCCAGTCCCCCTTATTACACCCTATCCCTATCTTGAGATAGTTCTATCCAGTTTCTCCTCATTAAATTATATCCGTATCTTTAGCTAGCTCTATCTAGTCCACCTCATTACACCTTATCCCTCTCTTTAAATAGTTATATCCAGTCTACCTCATCACACCCAATCTTTAATTTTTAATAGTTCTATCCAGTACCCCCTCATTACATCCTATCCGTATCTTTAGCTAGCATCCAGTTCACCTCATTACACCCTTTTTCTTTCAGGTTCATTCTAATGTTATTCTCCCATTTGCGTCTAGGTCTTCCCAACTGTTCCTATCCATAGGGTTTGTCAGTCAGTACCCTGAACGAGGTTCTAGATTCTCCCATCCACACTGTATGCCTTACCCACAATAACCTGCGAGACTTGATTAAGAACAATGTCCTCTTATGAGTGATCTAATCTCTTCAACCTATAAACAGAGATAATACTTTTAGAACACACTGGAAAGGAGCAGTACAGCTACTAATAAAAAAATAAATCATCAACTTTATTTAAAAACAGGAAAATATTTGTTCGAACTCAAACTATTTTTTCTCGACGTAAATAAAGCTAGAAATCCCTACAGCTTCTATTTAATCATTTCAGCCGCTATTCCCGCGAGATATAACGGGAATAGAGATAAGTTTGCAACATTGCGACTCTTGGTCTCGGCACAGCCGCGCTGGGTCACGTGACTCTGGGAAACGAGCGGAACAGTTTCCCACGGTCCCAGGTTCAACACTTGTGTGCTCATCCGGTCCGTGAGGTTAATTGTGACTCCCACCTCGCCTTGCCCCTATACACACAGGTTTAAGAGAGAAACTGGTGCCAACTATCACAAAATAACCAACGAAATAGCTACTCGAGTCTAATTTTATTAGGAAGAGCTATTTAGAACGTAAAAACGCAATTTATTTAGTTTACAGAATTTGTAACATTTTACTATTTTATTAGTATAATTTTATAGATATTGATAATATCTATCAAAAGTGTCAGCTTCATAAAACACGACCTGAAGTATTAAGGCGGAGGGGGAAGGGGTGTAGAGAATGCAAGAAAACAACTGTTTTTATAACAAAACTTTTTTTTTGTTAAAATCAATCAAATATTGCTCCATTACGAACATTGAGTTTAATTTTCTTCACGTGGTGATATCAAAAGTCGATGAATATCTGTTATGAACATAGCGGCATTATATGACAAACTTTTTAAATGAAAGGAAAAAGTTTTCATGAAATATCAGGTCACCCTTGACAAAAATTCAACAGTGGCAGCGCGTGATATTTATTTTTGGTGGGTCAAGGTCAAAGTTTACCGGTAATTATTTTTTCTCAGCGTGTGTTAACATATTAAAATTAATTGGTGACCTGGTGGTCTAGGGGTAAGGTGTCGGACTTCTGTGCTGGGGGTCAGGGGTTCAATCCTCGGTCCTGGCATAGATTTATTTGACTTCCAAACCCTTCCTTCATCTCTGAAGAGACGTGTATTAATCACATCTGGTGAAAGTGTGGAATGCCAGGCCTCCACTGTGGTTCGGATTCCATGTTAAACTGTAGGTCCTCCATTTCATCTCACGATCACCCCACCATTACACATTAGCGTAAGTGCGTATAACCCAAACGGGTAGTAAGACGTGGTGCGAATAATAATTTATCTAGTTCTATCCAGTCCACCTCATTATACCCTATCTCTTTCGGGTCCATTCTAATGTTACCCTCCCAAATACGTCTAGGTCTTCTCAATGGTCTCTTCCCATTGGGTTTACCAGTCAGTACTTTGAACAAGGTTCTAGATTCTCCCATTCACGCTGCATGTCCTACCCACCGTAATCCACGCGACTTGATCATTCTAACAATGTCTTGTGATGTTTACAGGGTATGTGACTCATCATTATGTGGCCTATTTTTTTTCGTTATGTAATAATAATAATAATAATATTTAGCACCACGTCTTACTACCCGTTCGGTTTATACGCTTTAAGTACTATTTACTCTAATGGATTAGGAATTGGGAAGGTTGAATTAGAGAAAGTGAACCCGCATTTGCGTGGAAAGGGAGTGGAAAACCATTTTAGGAAAAACCACCCCCAGTTCACCCGACCGAGATTCGAACCTTGATCTCCCCGTTCTCAGCAGTCGAGCTCAACACGACAAGCGCGTTAGCCAACTACGCCACCGAGGCGGGTTTCGTTATGTAAAATGGAGTCCACGTTTCATGCCCGTAAAGAACAACCGGTAAAATTGTTTTGTATATTCTGTGTTTTACATCATTGACAGCAGGCAAGATGTCAACAACTTACTGGCCGAGTATTAGCATGCATTTACCGGCTGTATTCTTTCCTAATCTTCATTCTCATATCGTTATTGCTAGTTAAAATTGTTACTAAATATTTACGCTCATTAACCCTGTCAAATGATATGTTGTTCGCAGTAATTTTTAGATTATTGTCCCCATTTTGTAATCTCTATTACCTTCACACTATAATTATTTTCAGAATTTATTTGTATGGATATGTGTAATTTCAAAATGTATAAACTGTTTGTTTTTTATTATTACTTGGTCAGTAAGTACATCTCGCCTGCTGTCAAGGAATGTAAAACTCAAAATATACAAAGCACTCATTTTAACGGTTGTTCCCTACGGGTGTGAAACTTGGTCTCTTACCTTACACGACGAAAACAAATCTACGGTTTTTGAAAAACAAAGTTCTTAGGGAGGTATTTGGTACAAAATGAAATGAATATACTGGAGATTGGAGGAGGTTACACAAGAATGAGTTACATTCTCTGTACGCATCACAGGACATTGTTAGAATAGTAATATCTTGCAGGCTACGGTGGCCAGGACATGCAGCACGAATGAGAGAATCTAGAACCGTGTTCAAGTTGTTGACATGGCAAATTCAATGGGAAGAGACCATTGGGAAGACCGAGACGCAAATGGGAGAGTAGCATTAGAATGGGCCGGAAAGAGATAGGGTTTAATGAGGTGGACTGGATATAACTAGCTTAAGATAGGGATAGTGTGTAATGAGTTGGACTGGATATAACTATCACAAGATAGGGATAGGGTGTAATGAGGTGGACTGGCTATAACTATCACAAGATAGGAATAGGGTGTAATGAGGTGGACTGGCTATAACTATCACAAGATAGGGATAGGGTGTAATGTGGTGGACTGGATATAACTATCTCAAGATAGGTATTGGGTGTTACGAGGTGGACTGGATATAACTCTCTCAGGATAGGGATAGGGTGTAATGAGGTGGACTGGATATAACTAGCTTAAGATAGGGATAGGGTGTTACGAGGTTGACTGGATATAACTCTCTCAAGATAAGGATAGGGTGTAATGAGGTGGAGTGTATAGAACTATCTCAAGATAGGGATAGGGTGTAATGAGGTAGACTGGATAGAACTAGCTTAAGATAGGGATAGGTGGCGTACTATTCTAAGTGAGTCATTGAACTTTCTAGTTCCTAATGCCACACAAGTAGGTAAGTAAAATAATACAATTTTTCCATGTTTACCCTAAAATATATGTTTGTATATCCTAAAAGGCTCTTCCTATGATCGGTTTCTCTGGCTGCATGGTGTAAGGTGTCAAGGTATCACTCTCGCAATAGACAGGCCTGCCGATGACATGGAGATCGGTATTTGAATACCGGTAGAGTGTAACGAGTTTTTTCTTAAATAGTTTTCCACCCTCCTTCCGCGCAAATTCAAGTACATTTCCTCTAAATTCAACCTTCCTCATGCATAACATTAGCGTAATTAGTACATATGCATATAGCCCGGATAGAGTGGTGGAAACAAAGGTCCTTCCTATTAAATTGGACTGTACATTATCTCGAGTCACGCACACGGCCATACAAACGAGTATGGGATGATATTTACCGTACCTACTGCATTTTTAGTCCCTTGAAGGGCCGCCAGATGCCAGTCACTTCTATTTGCATTGCAGATTACACGTCGCATCACAGCAGGTCGAGTGTTTGACGAACACTTCCCGCGTAATGGTAGCAGAGCACTTCCCTCCTTGCTAACAGCTGTTTTAACTGTCAAAACCCACCACACACACACATGGGCGAGCGACTATCGAGTGCGGGGAGGTCGGGGTTCGAACCCTGGTCTGGTCCACTTGGGGTGGTTTTCCCTAAACGGCTACCCACTCTCCTTCTACGCAAATGCGGGTAGACTAAATCTAAAATGGTTCCTTCCTCATTCCTACCCTATCAGAGTAGTTATCATTAAATGCGTATAGCCTCAACAGGTAGTAGGACGCGCTGATATTTATAGCATACGAAAAGTGACGGTTGCAGGGTCACATGACGACACATAAATATAGATAATTATATTTAGGTCTAGTAGCTTTTATAACTGTCATGTCAAAATAGTTCCTTCCTATACAAATCTTTCTTTTGTTCTGACATTAAAGTATATTACAAATATTCTCTCATATGTGGCGATAGCTGGGTATTCCTAAGGTACCGGTATCACTGTGTAATCAGGAGCGGCTCCAGATAATTTTCATAATTATAAATAACATAGTTACTTCCAATTTTAGATTTATGCTTAGAGCCATTTAATAGTTTCTCATTCATACTTGATCTTATGTATCTTTAAACCATGGTCTTCTTTTTTTAATTTTTAAAAATCGGATTGTTTTTATAAACTATTTAAAGTGGCCCTCTAACATTAAAAAAAATTGTTTACTCTAGAAGCTATGAGTAGTTTTCTCCTTGTTTTTTTAAAATTAGATTCTTTTATAAGCCATTTAAAGTGTTACTCACCTAGAAAATTTTGAAATTTAGATGCCCCTTGAAGCTATTTAGAGTGATCGTCACCTTAATTTTTCACAATAATTAGATACCTCTAGAAGATAATCTTTGGAGTTGTCTTCCACCGACAACATTTTGAAAATTAAATTATTTCAGAAACTAGGCTATTTGGGGTGGTCCTCGCCTGAAAATTCTTCAAAATGACATGTATTTAGAAGCTATTTGGAGCTGTCCTCACATATGCATTTTTGAAATTTGGATGACCTTGGAAGCTATTTAGTGGTTTCCTCCCCTGACTTTTTCTGCAAGTTAGATGCTTAGTAGTTATTTGAAGCAGTTTTCTCTGGCAAATTCTTGAAAATAGAATACATCTAGAAGTCATTTGGAGTTTGATGTAAGGCCATCTTTCAGCTTCATATTTCATAATAACAGAGGATTTGAAATATATTTAGGGGGGAATTTATTCCATGGAGGGTTATATTATTTCCAGGGGGCAGAATCCTCCACATTTCCACGCTCCTGCTGTCTACACATATTCTATATTCGATATTCGTGGATGAACTGCTCTCAGGCGATTATTAGTCTTCTTTGATGTGTGGTAGTCTACCGTCTCTATGAGGAACAATGTTCGTTACTCGCTTTGCACGACAAAATTAGTAAATGAAAACGAATATTTTTCCCCACACTTGCTTGAGTCATATCGAAAAGTGACTAAACGTAAACGAATAACGCACGTGTGGACCCGGTTTAAGAGGGGTCTGCGCGTAAAAAGATAAAAAAAAAAGATGTATAATTTATCTGTGTTGTACTTTATTTTTAAATTTTGAACTTTCAATTTTTTTTTGTATTAATTTTCTAACCTTCACAGGAGGATCAACTGAACCCCCCCTCCCCCCTGAATCCGCGCCTGGTGTGAGTTCACATGTCTGGGAACATTCACAGCAGGACAGGGCTCTAAACTAATCGCAAGATTTCAGCTCCATCCTCTCGGCGCGAGTTTGTCTGCTCTGTGCCAATCATCGTTCACAGCCAATCTACTCTTTACAGTGCGCATGCTCTAAGGAGGTCATCCGCAGTGTCGAGTACGTTGATTGTTGAAACATATTGATATTAAAAAAAAAGTTGATTGAGCGTATGTTGACTTGGGCTCGCGGCGGCAAAACACTCATTAAAAACTCCTATGGTGTGAGCTATACTGACTGCTGCCGTTAGCGATGATAGGTCCAACATTTGAAGATAGAGGGTGTCAAGTGGTCAGCACATAAAACCCTCTGGCCGTTAATCTCAATTTTCTAAATAGGAGCTACTACTTATTTATTCAAGTAGCTCTTCATCTATCCTCATGAGACTGAGTTTGATCCCGACACAGACCCACTCCTTCTCAGATAAATTTTTGGAAGTGCTGAGGATCAAACCTGGTACCTCTTGATCTATAGCCAGGAACTCTTGACTACTATATCACAGAGACGAGTCATTTATTATAGTGACTAAATATTTAAAAAAATAAAACCTATACTTTTTTTTATAAAATAATAACTTGATGTTTTGCGTGAGCGGATCCGCATCAAGTATTCAGTCATGTGATGCGAATTTATCAACACATCACATGACCGCTTGATGCGGAGCTGTTCACCAAAACATCAAGTTATTATTTTGTAAAAAAAAAAAGTTTTCTTTCTTAAATATTTAATCTTAACTACCCCTTTCTAACAGAAGCATGAACGTTATTAAAATTATTATAGTGACAAAATCTAAAATAAATCATGCTGAGAATCAGCTCTTTCTAGTATGTACTGCAAGGCATTATGGGTCGACACACATTTCTCTTAGTTTATGAATGGCTGCGCCACTCGAGCTGGTTCTGTTCCTCATTGTCAGTGAACGCGGGAACCAAGCTTTAGACTATTAAAATGTTCACGAGGTTAGTGCAATTACTTTACGACACATCAACTACAGTCTTATTTTCATTGGAAGCCCGTTATTTGGAAACTGGAATCTCTTGTTCCCACAATGGCGGAAAAATAATATTAAGATTGTATTACATTCATAGACCTTTTAATTAATAACGTAATTAATATAAATAATTGGTGACCTGGCGGTCAAGGTGTAAGGTGTCAGACTTCTGTGCTGGCGGCCGGGGTTCAATCCTCGGTCCCTGCACAGATTTATCTGATTACCAAACCCTTCCTTCACCTCTGACAAGACGTGTATTAATCACAACTTGTGAATGTGGGGAATGCCAGGCCTCCACCGTGGTTCGGATCCCACGTTAAACTGTAGGTCCTCCATTTCATCTCACAATCACCCTACCATTATACATTACCGTAAGTGCGTATAACCCGAACGGGTAGTAAGAGGCGGTGCTAATAATAATAATTACACAGCTATGCATTAGGAAGTATTATCGGAAGCTTTTAATAACTTTTATATGCACTTTACAATTAATAAATCACATAGGACGTATTTCCAGAGTGCCAGATTTGATTGTCTTTCAATCAAAGTAGTGATCGAAATTGATCTTCCTTTAAAAATCGAGGTTTATTTATACTTTCATCCGAAAATATAATTTATTGGTGCAAGTAATACCTAGGATGGAAATGGAATTGTATTTTGTGGTTACATCAATCATCGATTTACATTTCCTTGAAAATTATTTTATCACAATGCTACGAAACAACTTTCCACTGCACCATTACTTACAACCCATTCTGGCTCTCCGCATCTACTCACGCTAGTGCGCTAGATAATAGGAAGATAAGCTTTAAAGGAAATGTACCTGCATTTGCGTGGAGAGCGAGAACCCCGTTTAGCAACAAACACGTTCAGTAGACCGGGCAGGGATACGAACCCGTAGCTCCCATTCACCTTAAAACCAAACTAGGGACGCGCCTGACATTTAGTCCACGTGACCACTGATGAGGTTGTATGAGCCCACCGGTTTCTTTAAGGTTAAGATTTAATTTGATTTTTCTTTTCTCTCACCTAACCTCCACCTCAAAGTTTATGCCGTGAACTTCAATAGCAAGTATTTGGTGTAAAATGTAATAATAATAATATTTAGCACCGCGTCTTACTACCCGTTCGGGCTATACGCTTTAAGTACTAATTACTCTAATGAATTAGGAATTGGGAAGGTTAAATTAGAGGAAGTGAACCCGCATTTGCGTGGAGGGTGAATGGAAAACAATTGAGGAAAAACCACCCCCAGTTCACCCGACCGAGATTCGAACCTCGATCTCCCCGTCCTCAGCAGTCGAGCTCAACACGACAAGCGCGTTAGCCAACTACGCCACCGAGGCGGGTTGTAAAATGTAAATCCCATCTTTGAGTCTTAAGCTATGCCAAGTTTCTATTTTGAGGGTTTCATAAATCAGAGGTGTAGTTGCTCACTTGATGTCAGTTAATATCTCCACGACTCGGAAAGAACGGACTTGTAAACCACTTCACCGAAGGAGTATCACGTAGCTCATTTTATTTACTGTATAGAGCAGGGCTGGGGTACGTTTTGGCGTCGGAAGACTTAGGATTCCTCACAAGACCGCACACTTCATGTACATTAGTCTAATATCAACCTGAATATTAATTATTATCTTTTAAGAAACCAGAAATCGGCTAACGGTTTTATAGGATACGTATTTTTTCTCCCACGTTTTGTCTCTGCGGACATTTTTTTTTAGCACCGCGTCTTACTCTCCTTTTGGTTTATAGTTTATATGCTTATGTAATAATTACACTGATGGTGGTATGGTAGTGCGCCAACCATGGATAAATAGAATTATAGGTGGATCAATCGATCAATAATAGAAGCTATTTTTTAACATCATGTTTTAAAAATAATCAATTAAAATACACACAGTTTGAGAATGTATAGTTTATAATCGATGAATACATATATGACCCGCCTCGGTGGCGTAATTGGCTAACGCGCTTGTCGTGTTGAGCTCGACCGCTGAGGACGGGGAGATCGAGGTTCGATTCTCGGTCGGGTGAACTGGGGGTGGTTTTTCCTAAATGGTTTTCCACTCTCCCTCCACGCAAATGCGGGTCCACTTCCTCTACTTAAACCTTCCCAATTCCCAATCCATTAGAGTAATTAGTACTTAAAGCGTATAACCCGAACGG
>CABFVX010003280.1:61690-89927 GCA_902151425.1 Timema shepardi
CCGCTTCCCCCATGTAAAATTTTGTTCACCAAGAATTCCTGCACCCTTTTGAGTTTGGGGCTACTTGCCTTAAAAATTCAGCTTCTTAGGTCTTGTGAGGTTTCAAGATTTTTTTCGGCTGTCCAGAGGAACTGGGAATAATTATTATGGTGGGATTATAAAAGAAGCTCAAATTGAAATTATTTTAATCTTAAATCGAAAAAAAGGTTATTCAAAATGTCAAACAGGAACTGTACTCTGACTCTTCTTGGTGTAAAGCTAGAGAATTATTTAGGGATGGGACACTCGAACCCTTGAAACTCTAAAGAATATTAGAGATTCGAGGATTCAAGAACATTCCGGATTTGAAACTCAAATCCTTAATATATATATATATATATTTTTTTTTTCAATCTTAAGGGAAATTTGTTTTAGAATTCTAAAACTACTTATTGGTGGTTCAGTACCAATTATAATTATAGGATGAACTTAGCTAACAACCAGACCCCAGACCAGTAATTTAACACTTAACTGAATGTATGAATTTTAAAATGTATGGGTCTGTAGTTAGAATGTTACCATTTAGTTACTATTGGTATTTTCTATTATAGGGCCTACTACTATGTTTATATTTCCTATTAGGTTCGTAATTTATTCAAAATTTAAAATTCTAGAAATATAGTATTCGACCCAACTCTACTTATAACCTAACGATTTGTACACATTTTTTGGCTCCCGTTCAAGTTTCTTTTACAGTGGAATTCTGTCAGAAGGAGAAGAGTAAATATTGTTTATCTCCAATAAAAGACGGTGTTTATTTGTGAGTCCAACAGCTCCGTGGCGGTGTTTATGGAGAACCCGCGCGCGGTATGGTGCTAAAATCTCCGACTGGTTTCAATGACAGTCGCTCGTTGGGCAAGATGGAAGATGTCTTGAGAGGCTTCTGACACATTCCACGGTTATTCTTGGTTCACTCAGGAGTCAACATCCTTGTTGCGACGGCACAACTTGAGGGAGAAAGCAACAGAGTAGCTTTGTAACCCCCCCCTTTCCAAGCCAAACAGAATTTAAAAAAATAAAATACCTAAATATCTTTTATATAACCAAAATTAAAGCATTTTGTAAAATTAAATGGTCGCTTATTTTAGGTGAAAAAAAATGGGTGGATTTAGACTAACTCCAAGGCGTAAGCCCGCAAGCGAGCCGTGTATGTTGGTGATGATAATGCTGCCATTTGTGGATAGAGGGTGTCATGTGGTCAGCATGAACGAGCCCTCCGGCCGTTAATCTCAGTTATATAGACTGGAACCACTACTTCTTTATTCAAGTAGCTCATTTGTTCTCACGAGGCTGAGACCTACTGCTTCACATAAAAATTCTAGAAGAGCCATGGATTGAACCCGGGACCTTCGGACCTGTAGCCGGGAACTCCGACCACCAGACCACGTGTGATTCAATGAGCGTACGTTTTCCAAGAATGTATATATTGTGAGAATGGATAAATAATGATAAAGTAAGATACAGCAGTAAATTACAATATTTTATAATAAATTAGTTATTGTGTATTTAAATATTTTTGTAGTTTAAAATAAAATCTAAAAATACTCTCTTTTTTCAACATTAGATTAATCTAATTATTAACTTTCCTGCATCTGTTTTAACTATCCTGACCTGATCCAGACCATTGCAACAAGTTCCCTGAATCACTTCTCCCAATGACCTGATCCAGCTCATTGCAACAAGTTCCCTGAATCACTTCTCCCAATGACCTGATCCAGCTCATTGCAACAAGTTCCCTGAATCACTTCTCCCAATGACCTGATCCAGCTCATTGCAACAAGTTCCCTGAATCACTTCTCCCAATGACCTGATCCAGCTCATTGCAACAAGTTCCCTGAATCACTTCTCCCAATGACCTGATCCAGCTCATTGCAACAAGTTCCCTGAATCACTTCTCCCAATGACCTGATCCAGCTCATTGCAACAAGTTCCCTGAATCACTTCTCCCAATGACCTGATCCAGCTCATTGCAACAAGTTCCCTGAATCACTTCTCCCAATGACCTGATCCAGCTCATTGCAACAAGTTCCCTGAATCACTTCTCCCAATGACCTGATCCAGCTCATTGCAACAAGTTCCCTGAATCACTTCTCCCAATGACCTGATCCAGCTCATTGCAACAAGTTCCCTGAATCACTTCTCCCAATGACCTGATCCAGCTCATTGCAACAAGTTCCCTGAATCACTTCTCCCAATGACCTGATCCAGCTCATTGCAACAAGTTCCCTGAATCACTTCTCCCAATGACCTGATCCAGCTCATTGCAACAAGTTCCCTGAATCACTTCTCCCAATGACCTGATCCAGCTCATTGCAACAAGTTCCCTGAATCACTTCTCCCAATGACCTGATCCAGCTCATTGCAACAAGTTCCCTGAATCACTTCTCCCAATGACCTGATCCAGCTCATTGCAACAAGTTCCCTGAATCACTTCTCCCAATGACCTGATCCAGCTCATTGCAACAAGTTCCCTGAATCACTTCTCCCAATGACCTGATCCAGCTCATTGCAACAAGTTCCCTGAATCACTTCTCCCAATGACCTGATCCAGCTCATTGCAACAAGTTCCCTGAATCACTTCTCCCAATGACCTGATCCAGCTCATTGCAACAAGTTCCCTGAATCACTTCTCCCAATGACCTGATCCAGCTCATTGCAACAAGTTCCCTGAATCACTTCTCCCAATGACCTGATCCAGCTCATTGCAACAAGTTCCCTGAATCACTTCTCCCAATGACCTGATCCAGCTCATTGCAACAAGTTCCCTGAATCACTTCTCCCAATGACCTGATCCAGCTCATTGCAACAAGTTCCCTGAATCACTTCTCCCAATGACCTGATCCAGCTCATTGCAACAAGTTCCCTGAATCACTTCTCCCAATGACCTGATCCAGCTCATTGCAACAAGTTCCCTGAATCACTTCTCCCAATGACCTGATCCAGCTCATTGCAACAAGTTCCCTGAATCACTTCTCCCAATGACCTGATCCAGCTCATTGCAACAAGTTCCCTGAATCACTTCTCCCAATGACCTGATCCAGCTCATTGCAACAAGTTCCCTGAATCACTTCTCCCAATGACCTGATCCAGCTCATTGCAACAAGTTCCCTGAATCACTTCTCCCAATGACCTGATCCAGCTCATTGCAACAAGTTCCCTGAATCACTTCTCCCAATGACCTGATCCAGCTCATTGCAACAAGTTCCCTGAATCACTTCTCCCAATGACCTGATCCAGCTCATTGCAACAAGTTCCCTGAATCACTTCTCCCAATGACCTGATCCAGCTCATTGCAACAAGTTCCCTGAATCACTTCTCCCAATGACCTGATCCAGCTCATTGCAACAAGTTCCCTGAATCACTTCTCCCAATGACCTGATCCAGCTCATTGCAACAAGTTCCCTGAATCACTTCTCCCAATGACCTGATCCAGCTCATTGCAACAAGTTCCCTGAATCACTTCTCCCAATGACCTGATCCAGCTCATTGCAACAAGTTCCCTGAATCACTTCTCCCAATGACCTGATCCAGCTCATTGCAACAAGTTCCCTGAATCACTTCTCCCAATGACCTGATCCAGCTCATTGCAACAAGTTCCCTGAATCACTTCTCCCAATGACCTGATCCAGCTCATTGCAACAAGTTCCCTGAATCACTTCTCCCGATCACACGTCGTCAAAGAACGACCACGATTAAAAAACAGAACACGTGTAACAAAATGGTTATTTTTTATTTTATCTTTTCTCCGTTTCCGCACCTTACTAACCAACCGGGATAACTGCATATTCACACTAACGGGTTTGGGTTGAGAAAGGTAGACTAGAGGAAATGTACCCGAATTCGTGACACTACCTCACCAACCCTGTCGGTGTCATGTCACGTGAATTTGTTCATGTTGGTGTGGTTTACTTTTTACACTCGCTTAACTTTGTGATGATTCATCTGATAGGATCGAGGCTGCACATGTGTATAATTTAATTAAAACAAAAGAGTTTTGTAATTAGCTATTTAAAAAATATATCACCCGCCTCGGTGGCGTAGTTGCCTAACGCGCTTGTCGTGTTGAGCTCGACTGCTGAGGACGGGGAGATCGAGGTTCGAATCTCGGTCGGGTGAACTAGGGGTGGTTTTTCTTAAATGGTTTTCCACTCCCTCCACGCAAATGCGGGTTCACTTCCTCTAATTCAACCTTCCCAATTCCTAATCCATTAGCGTAATTAGTACTTAAAGCGTATAACCCGAACGGGTAGTAAGACGTGGTGCTAAATATTATTATTATTATTAATAAAAATATCCATAATCCATTGATTGGCAACATATGCATAGGAAATAATTGGGGCTCATCAGTGTGAATTTCGACAAAATAGATCAATAATGGGTGAGATTATTTCTATTTGGCAAATATTAGAAAGAAAAAAAGTGGGAATACAGCATGACGGTTCATCAACTTATACATAGATTTTTTTTAAATAGCTTATGATTTAGTTAAAACAAATACATTTTATGAAATTTTAGTTAAGTTTGAGATACCCAAAAAACTTGTTAAGTCAATTGAGGTATGTTTTATTGATACGCGTGGCAGGTTACGGGTTGGGTGATACTTATCAGACACTTTCAAAATACATAATGGGTTGAAACAAGGAGATGCACTTTCCTCAATACTCTTTAGTATAGCCTTAGAGTATGCTACTAAGGTAATGCAAGAGAGTAGGGAAGAGTTGACATTGAACGGTACAATGCAGCTATTAGGATATGCAGATGATTTAGCTTAGTTGGTTAATAGCAAGGAAACTGTAGCAAGAAATGTAGAAATTTCACTAGAGGCTGGTCGAGGTTTATAACTAAGTGAACACTGAGAAGACTAAGTGTATGATCACATAGAGAACACAGATTGGGGAAGATAAGTTAGAGATTACTAGGAACAGCATATAATTCGACAGGGTTAATGGCTTTAAATATTTAGGGACAATTTTAACTAACAATAATGATAATGGATTGGTAATTAGAAAACTAATACAGTCGGAAAATGCATGCTATTACTCGGTCAATAAGTTTGTCATCTCGCTTGATGTCAGTGAATGTAAAACTTTGAATACACAAAACAATAGTTTTACCAGTGGTTCTCTATGGGTGTGAAACGAAAATAAATTTAGGATGTTTGAAAACAAGGTGCTTAGGAAGATATTTGGTCCATAAAGGGATGAGGCTACTGGGGAGGGAAGGAGGCTACATAATGATGAGTTACATACCCTGTACTCATCACAAGACATTGTTAGCATAATCAAGTCATGTAGATTACTATGTGCTCGACATGCAGCGTAAATGGAAGAAACTAAAGCCTTGTTCAGGGTAATGACTGGCAAACTCATTGGGAAGACCTAGACGCAGATGGGAGGATTACAATATAATGAACCTAAAAGAGATAGGGTGTAATGAGGTGGACTGGATAAAACTAGCTGCACATAAGAAAAGGTAGCCTACTTTTGTAAGTGTGGCAATGAACTTTCGAGTTCTTAGTGCCATAGTAAGCAAGTATTCATAATCCATCCCCAACTCAAGTGGGATATTCACATTTTCCCCTTCATATGTCATTGATGTTCACCCTGTTTTCCCGGAAAGGTCTAGACTGATTGCAGTATGGTCTTATAAGCTATACCATAGTGTAACCCGTCAAGGTTAGCGGGAGTGTACATAACGTCTCCGGAATGGAATCTACCCCGTTGCAAGTAGTACATGTGTGTGTAGTGTCAATCCAGTGCGTTTCTGACCAATTCATTAATGTTTGAAATTTCCCATCAATATCTGATCCAGAAGAGTTTTATTTTGATTGTAAATAATCCTTAATATATAAAGATACATTCTATTTTGGTATCTCAAATAATGCCTGGTTTATTATTTGTTTACGAGTTGACCCTGTAACCCTGAATGTAAGATAATTCAAGTTAAGGTAAACCATGATTTCTTTTGCAACTCTCCGGCTGGTGAATCAGCTTAAATAGATGCTCCAATTGAACGTGTCTGTATTTTAGTTGCCTTCACTTGTGGGTTCCTAAAATGAATTTAAATAAAACTTACTTTGTATCTTAGTAGAATATAGTACTGTTTATAAAATTACTTTCAAATAATGGATCACTTCTTAAAAAAATTACAAAGATAAAATAACTTCTTAAAATACATTTTTGTTGCCCAAAATAAATAACTTTTTGCTGTAGATACGTTTAGTTTAATTTTCTATACATGTTAATCTCAACAGTTTTTTAATGTCTGTCATTGACATAGCATAATTTGAACATGGCTTTTACTCTTCGTTTAATAAGTTTCTGGTCAAACGACGTTTTACTCATGATGACAAATATTCAACAACTGTTGATTTTTCAATATTTATAAAATTAAATTCAACCTACCTTCCGAAGCAATGTTTTATTTATTTTACTAAAATATTTTTTGTTCCATAAAAATCAAAATATTGGCCTTTTAATCTAACCTTAATTGAACCATTTTATAGTATTTTACTTACTGCGTATTAATATTTTTATGAACTATTTGAAGGAATATGTAAATATGCATGTCGGCTTGGAAACTACTCCTACCACGCGGTATTACGTATTAAGGTACCACACAATTTTGTTGTAAAAATTCATTTTCCGTGATGCGTTTCCTCATTCGGTTCTACAATGAACTGCAAAAGCTAGATAAAGGTCTTGTTTCATTTCAACTGTATCGGGGCTCACATGACTGGTTTTGTCTGAAGAAACTCACCAATGTCTGAACGGGAGATGCACGTCGTGACTCGCACGATCTTTTATTTGAAACAAAATATATTTAGCTTCTGTTTCACAACTCAGCATGGCTATTAAATGCTCCTCGTTTTGTTTGGATTTATATTTCTTTAACTACTAGCGCTAGATATTTTACAACCACATGCACATTTCAAATGATCACACGAAATATGAAACTAAAGGAATGTACAGGCGACAACAAATAGTTAATGAGCAGCAAAGCTAGGTTTGCGGCGAGGTACAGTCTGACCCGGGGATTCCCAACCGTGTTCGGGGCTCCACGAGAATTTGCAAAAGATTGCTTTTTATTGATATGACCATGATATTTAGAAAATGTCGAAATAAGAGAACTAAAAACATGAGAAGAGTGTCTGTGATAATGTTGTTTATTTAACACTGTGTCTTATTATCCGCTTATGTACTAAGAAAGGATATATGTAAAGAAAGTGTATTCGAATTTGCGGGGAGGAAGAGTGGAAATCAATTTCGGAAAAAACCCTCCTCAGTACACCTGACAGATTCGAACATCGACCTTCCGTCCCTGGCAGTCTAGTCTACTCTAAGAGTAGCGCCTTAGACCATGCGTCCACCAGAGCTGTTTGTAATAAAGTTAAAAGTGAGGTTAGTAAGGATATCGATATGCCCAGTCCAAGTAGACTACTAAAGGACAGGGCAACAATTATTGCTCTTGAAATATTTGATGCAAAAGTATTGTTAATTAGTATGTTTTGTTACTTGCCCTGTCGAACATAATATGTGTCAGCCAAGAAGGGTTCTACCAAACAAAAAATGGGTCAACACTTCGTATTAAAATTTCAATTTTTGGTTAAAATTTTCGACATTTATTAGGGGCTGCACATCTTCAAATCATCGCATTGCTATTAAATTCCTCACATACATATTTTAATCAATAACAAATTTAAATATTGACAAATGAGTAGAATGATAAGAGATAAATCATTGCCGTACAAACATTTCTCCTAAGAGGATAAAGGAAAAAGAACATAACCTTTTTCAGATACCTACTAATATTTAATTACTCTATGGAATTAGAGAATTATTGCGTTAAAACATAAGTAGTATCTCTTGTAATGATATTGGTTTGGATTAATCTAAATTATGTAAAAAGTCATGGATGAAGGAAATTTTTCTTTAAAGTAATATATGTAGAGTATCTTTTTAAGTTTCATCCATGAAGAAACACGAGCTTCTCAGAAACAATGTGAAAAGGATTTCACCCTTAAAATATATTTTTTATACCATCTTTCTTATTAAAAGAATAACTGCGTCAATTCTTGTTAAAGGAAACAGCTTCATAGTATTTGGAATTTCTCTATACCAATACCTATACCTTCACAAAACCTGTCGCCAGGACTCTTTCTATTAGTTGAATTTTACATTCTTGAAAAAGGGAGAGAAAAACAAGGGATATGTTATATATAAACCATTGTGCGTATGTTTAAGGCATCTCCGGGATCCAAACACCTACACCGAGATCTCGCGCACGCACAAGTCAGTCTAACACAGTATAATATAAATCACATCAATATCACAAGTGTGCAGTGATATAAAACATTTAATTGAAATATGTACAAGTAATTTACAGGTGTAATTTAAATACACCGTGTGTGAAATAACAGCCATCAACAGTTATCTTTCTTCAATTTTATTAATATACCGATTTAATTAGTGCTCGAACACGGAGCTATACATAGCTGATTAAACGGTATATTTTCCGTACAGTGATGATAGGCGCTCGATCACGGAGCTTTAGACAACCTGTACATCATCACATCACTATTATATCAAGGAATTAATCCGTAGTGTTTCAATCGACGCCCAAAGCGGGGTGATTAATCACATAGTATTTCGATTGACGCCCAAAAAGCTAGGTGCGATAAATCCGTATTATTACAATTGGCGCCCAACGTGGGGCGATTGATACCGATAGTATTTCGAGCGGCGCGGATAAATCCGTATTATTACACTCTCTACAAATAAAGCTCATAAAATTGTAACAATATATTTGCCAATATCTCAGAAACTATTGGTTTTACAAAAATATATTTCGAATACAAGTTTTTTTATTTTTAATAGTAATACAATTACGCAATGATAAGTTAATTAGTACCTCAAATAGTTGCGGAGAGTGTGACATTTCCGCTTCTATAAAGTACCCTAAAAGTCCTTTTCAAGCAATTTTGAGAAAAATTGATTTTTTCTCTTTTCTCCCATTATTAAACTACTCTTAATTATAGGGTTAAACAGACACACAGACAGATGGCATTGCAAAAACCACTTTTTAAGAGTCGTGAGTTAATGAAAAGTCTACATCCATCAACATCTCGGTTTAGATTTTTTTTTTTGATGGTTGCAATACTTTACCTTTAATGTTCAAAAAGTAAAATATATATAAATATATTTATATTTGCGTATAGCATGAAAATTATAGGTTTTATAAAAATAGGTTTCAAATAAAAGATTTTTATTATAAATATACCTACATATTTGCAATTATAATTAATTTCATATCTCAAAGAGTTACGGAGATATGATAAAAAATAATAATGAGAATTTACGCATCAGACCGGAACCCTTAAAGTAATTTTGACGAAAAATTGAGAGTGGCCATTTTGTTTTTAATATTGATGAATGTTTATAAATGAAACTTAATCAAAATTGTTAGAGCCGATTTTGATAAAAATCGATTTTTTCTCTTTTAGCCCTTCATTAAACTAACCTTTATTTTAGGGTTGGATATCCAATTACAAAAATAAAAAAAAATCGGGGCAACCCTATGAAAACCCTAAATACCAAGCTTTAGGCAGATCGGTAAAATAGTTTAGGTTCTAGCCTGAGGTACAGACAGACGAAAATTCTAAAACAACTTTTTCGGATTCGTGAGGCTATGAAACGTCGAAATTCATCAAAATCTCGAGCTCGATTTTTTCAACAATCACAATACTTTCTCGCTACCTTGAAGGTAGCGTAAGCATTGTGATCGTAAGGTAGTGAGAAAGTAAAAATAAATAAAGCCTTCTTAAAGCAAGATTCTAGGTTCTAGGTGAGTATAATTAATTATTTAGGTGTCATACATAATGTATTATTATTGCTTAGAAATGAATATTTAATTTGTAGTAAGAAATATTATTTTCTACGATTCATTAAAAATTATTTCTAAGCTTCTATGATATAAACTATTTATAAACTTTGTATAAACTATTAATGTAAACTTAAAAAATAAAAAAATAAACTGAACCCCAATATCACGGGTTTCCTTAAAACTTTTTATCAATTTATTTCCAGAGTATTTTCTTAAGTTAACAAATTCCAAAATAGAATTATCGAAAGAAAAAGTGTTTGAAACAATATGTGTCGAAGTATCCGTGGCGTCAACCGAGCCATAAATAAACGAGGTAGTGGTTGGAAAGTTTAAACAAACGGTCGGAACCGCGAGTCTGGTTGGGGAAATGTTTTTTGTTAGGTTTTTTTTAAGAAGAGAAGAATTTGTCGGAACCCGTTTCGTTAGATTGATGTGAATGTGGTTTCTAGTCCGGTCGGGGAGGGGGGTCTTGGTAAACATTTGATCTCAATCTTACACGGTTTTGAACGTAGCGTTTGTTACCGACTACAAACTCAAGTACAGGGACATGACTGTAGGAATTACAAAGAGGTATATTTACAAATAAAAACTTTGAACTGCAGGTGACTAGATAGCCACAAAGGAATAGTTTGGGAGTCTTTAATTATTCTTTTAGCACCTCGTCTAACTACCCGTTCAGGGTACACGCTCATACAATAATTACATTAATGGGCTAGGGATGAGGAAGGTTGAATTTAGAGGAAGTATGTCCACATTTGCGTAGGGAGGGAGAGAAAGATTGGGAAACCACTTAGGAAAAACCACCCCTAATAAACCCGATCAGAATTGAACTTAGAACTCACCGTAATCGGCGGTCTAGTCTATTGCGAGAGTAATACCATGTGGCCACCGAAGCGGGACTGTTTGATTTCTCGTCAAGGAGATTGTTTACTTTCATTTTTACTTTCTCGCTATCTTACAGGTAGAGAAAGTATTGTGAGCGTCAAAAAAACGAACTCGAGATTTTGATGAATTTCAACGTTTCATGACCCCCCCGCCACCTCTAATCCGAAAAAGTGTTTTTTGAATTTCCGTCTGTCTGACTGTCAGTTTGTACCTCCAACTAAAACGTGGTATTTAGGGCTTTAATAGGGTTGCCTCAAAGGATTTTTGGAATTAGATATCTAACCCTAAAATTAAGGGTATTTTACTGAAGGGCAAAAACAGAAAAAGTCGATTTTCTCAAAATCTGCTCTAACGATTTTGATTAAATTTGATTTCAAAACATTTATAAATATTTAAAACAAAATGGCTACTCTCAATTTTTCGGCAAAATGACTTTAAGGGCTCCGGCCTGATGCATAAATTATCATTTTTTTTATCATATCTCCAAAACTATTTGAGATATGAAATTACTTATCATTACAAATATGTAGATCTATTTATAATACAAATATTTTATTTGAAACATATTTTTATAAAACCAATAACTTTCAAGCTATTCTCATATATATATATTTCAACTTTTCTATCACAAAAGTTATTGCGACCGTTACAAAAATCTAACCTGAAATGTCTGCCGAGCTAATGAGTATTAGCTCAGATAAGGGAATGGGTATCTCACTTGGTATCTACTACCTTTCATCGATTTTGCTGCTGAGTGGATTTCCCGTGGTTGGCCTCTGATGGTGGTAATGTTCCTAGATTTTCACTAATGAGCCTTAATTAATTTGAGTGCTAAAATCTCTCCCAAGAAACTCTTGTAATGTTTGATTCTCATATGTTTTCTGTCTCCCCCCCCCTTCTCTGCTCGCTACGCATGCGCCAGCCGTCATCCTTTGCGCACTCCTACGAGCGCTGTCTTGCTGAGGCGTGGTTGGCTGAACTTTCCACCCCTTCCCTTTTCCCCTGTTCTTATCCCAGTCGGGGAGTGTTCTGTAAATTTATATTACGAGCTTTGTTTTAGAAAAAAAAAGACTTCTACTTACTGTCTGGAACCGAACGGTTATCTAATTCTTGTTCTCTTAACCTATATCGCAACGGACCGTCACAGCCTGATCAGGACGCTATGGCGTCCCGTGGAGTGGAATCCTGGACTCGCAGGAGTTAGCCCTGCACCTTTCTACCGTGAGGATTAGGATATACAACTACTAGCTAGGTTTTGTTTGGTTGACACCCGGCTAATGGGCTGGTTCAACTGTACTTATGTGGAGGAGACATTGACGATGTCTAAGCTACTTCGCTGTGTTCTAAGAATGGTACCTATAATAGTGAAATGGAGGTGGTTTGATCTGGCTTGCTAGTCATTGAACTGTTGATAGCTAGGCTCCCTCAGCTCCGATAGATTATCTTGTTAAATGTATACTCCATTCACGGTAGGAATTACACTCTGAAAGGTCTTTTTTGCCTATCAATGTCCTACTATATAATAAAATTCTGGTAGGGAAAAAGGCCTTTCAGAAAACAATTCCCACGGTGAACAGACTTTATTTGATATGTACTTAGGTTAACTAGGCACCCTCAGGGCAGATAGCTTGTTTTGTTAAAATGTATGTGATATGTACTTAGGTTAACTAGGCACCCTCAGGGCCGCCGATTGATTGTTTGGTTAACATGTATTGGGTGTGCCCTCAGTTTAGTGGGAATGCCTACCTTAACAACACAAGCCAGTTAGGGCTAGATGGTTGGCCAAACAATATTTTCAGTGTGTGGTTATCAATATTTAGATTTGATATTGGTTGTAAGCTGGCTTTTATATCTGGGAGGCGTGTTGTCTTGTAAACATGTACGTGCTTCGGCTAAGTAAATTTGGTAACGCAAAGGCGTTTAATTAGTTACGAGATTTCTCATATAGTTTATTTCTTTAGGGGAACGTACATCTTAGATAATAGGGAGCTGCTGGATATTATCAACGACCTAATTGGGTTGGCCGGGCCTATCATAGGACCCTCTTTACTTATTGTTATTTGGTATGATTGTAGCCTCTCATTATGGGCACGGCTTATCTGAGCGAGACCGTAGCGGCCCGCTGTGTTGTATTGAATTCTTTTCCTTTAGACGGGCTTCTTAATTCATGCCCTTGCAGGTATTAATTTTGATCATGAGCACAATGTTAGCCAACCATTACTAACACTGTGATCCCCCAATTGGGGTTTACTATTTATGAACTGGTGGATTAAGGTTAACTCCCCCGTATGGTGGGCATGACGTTCACGCTGTTTATCTTTCGTCTTAGACGGACATACAAATATCTTTGATTGATGAAACTTTGAAACTTTGGTTTATTGGCTTTACCCTTTAATTTGTTAATCTCAGTCTAAACGACTCGCTAAAGAACTGGCTACTTGGCTGGCAGTCAGGTGCATCATGTTTCGCTGATTGATCAACGTGTAAGCTGTTGATCCCTTGTCTGATGTATTATTTAGACAACCAATACCATATGAACAACCTGTATTGATCTGCTAATGTATTGTTTAATGTTTTCACTTAATAAATTGTTACTTTCATTGTTATTCCTGCTATGTAAATTTGCATCTCCCCTTTAGTTTTACAAAGTAGGGTGCAAATGCTGATGGATGTCAACGTCTCATGACCCCCCGAACCTTAAAAAGTGGTCTTTGCAATACCGTCTGTCTGTGTGGCTGTTTAAACTTAAAATTAAGATTAGTTTAATAAAGAGCGAAAAAAGAAAAAATCGATTTTCTCCAAATCAGCTCTAACAATTTTGTTTAAAATCAGTGTCTAGCCGTTGATTAAGATTATAAATAAACTGGATATTTTCATTTTACCATGAAAATGACTTTTAGGATACTTTACAAAAGCTGAAATTTACGTATTTCCTAACTATTTGAGATACTAAATAACTTATCATTGCCAAACTGTAGTTCTATTAAAAATAAACAACTTTTATGTAAAATATATTTTTATAAAACCAACTGTTTCTGAGATATTGGCATATATACTAATACAATTTTGTGAGCTTTAGTTGTGAAGAGATACTAATTAAGTTTTAACGCAATAATTCTCCAATGTCATAGAGTAATAAATAAGTAATTCTCTTAGTAGTGTATGTCATTTTTCCTTAAGTCTCTTAGGATAAATGTTTGTACAACAATGATCTATCTTCATTTTAGACTCAATAGTCAATATTTACATTTTTTTTGGTCAAAATTTATAAATGAGGAATTTAATAGCAATGCAGATGTGCAACACCCAGTAAAATTTCGAAAAATTTAACCGTAAACCAATATTTTAATATGAAGTGTTGACTCTTGTGGACTCAATATTTATCTTTTTTATTGGTCCCAACATACAAATGAGGATATCAATTCCATAAAAATAAAATTATAAAATTTAAAACCGGGACTCAAAAAATGTTTTACATCGGCTTAATGCTATTATTTATTCTTGGGTTTGCTAGTGTATATTATTTCCTTTCACATATATTACGAGCTTTGAGTAAATATCTCTATTTTTTAAACAATAGAGCGAGAAAGTCCGTGCGGAGTTCCGTACCAGTTATAATTTTACAAATGTACTAATATAATAAACGTAATTTAGTATCAGTACACTGGTAACGTAAACTCCTTTTATTACGCGCACCACGTATTATTATAGCTAAATAATATTTTGGAAGGAAGGACCATATCTGATTTACTAAAGTCACCGAAACTGCTTTCATGTAAAGACGCGTGTTCTTCAGATTTCACTTTTGATCGATAAAATAAAACCCTATAAAATAACACTAATAATGTAATAAAATAATATCTATGTTGACCAAAAGTAAAATACGTTGGTATTTTAATGTCCTTACAACCATATACCACACCCGTCCGGGCTATTAGCGTATGATTATGATGTGTGATCATTGTCTGGCGTGTTGTGTGTTCATCATCTGGCATGTTTTGTGTTCATCATCTGGCATGTTTTGTGTTCATCATCTGACATGTTGTGTGTTCATCATCTGGCATGTTTTGTGTTCATCATCTGGCGTGTTGTGTGTTCATCATCTGGCGTGTTGTGTGTTCATCATCTGGCATATTTTGTGTTCATCATCTGGCGTGTTGTGTGTTCATCATCTGGCATATTTTGTGTTCATCATCTGGCGTGTTGTGTGTTCATCATCTGGCATGTTTTGTGTTCATCATCTGGCGTGTTGTGTGTTCATCATCTGGCATGTTTTGTGTTCATCATCTGGCGTGTTGTGTGTTCATCATCTGGCATGTTTTGTGTTCATCATCTGGCGTGTTGTGTGTTCATCATCTGGCGTGTTGTGTGTTCATCATCTGGCGTGTTGTGTGTTTATCGTCTGACGTGTTGTGTGATCATTGTGTGGCATGTTTTGTGTTCATCATCTGGCGTGTTGTGTGTTTATTGTCTGACGTGTTGTGTGATCATTGTCTGACGTGTTGTGCGATCATTGCCTGACATATTGTATGATCATTGAGGTGCTGTGTGATCATGGTATTGTTGAGTGAAACCAAACGCGCCAGGCCAAGGAAACGAGAGTATCTCACAGAACATGAGCAGTTTTCTCAGCAAGGGGAGATAATGATCCTAGGACAAGTCTAACTGTCGTCCGCACTGTGATCTCTTCTTTGTTTCTTTACTCGTAATTTGGAAAGTCCTCATAAATTGCTCCCGGTGAGACGTGTGGGTATGCTGGGAAAAAGCGGGAGAATGCAATCCATGCTCGTGAAAGAAAATACAAGATAATTTCAAGGATACGGTTAGATACACGGAACAAAGTCATTGAGCTTGGTTTCCTAAACAACGATATTCAAAACCTGAATAACTGCTACTTTATATTGATCTTTTCACGTTGTGTATTACTATCTAATTAGTTCACCCCATTTAACAACTGATGGGACAGTTATGAAGAAGGGAGCATTGAAAAGAATATAGTGCTGCCCTCATGTGCGTGTATTTAAAGTGAAGTGAAGGGAAGTGAGTAATAAACATCCTCAGTGCACCCGGCTGGAATGTGTACCTTGACCTTTCCGGCAGCTCAGACCAGACGAGTTTGATGTTTAGTCCGTGTGCCCAACATTATGGGTGCGACTCATTTAATTCATGTATATTTTTACGTTAGTTTGATGTTCCAAACATAATTTATATGAAGTTATACAATCTATTTGGTGTTTGTAAACGACAGCTAATGTTTGCACAGTCTATATAGTCACATGTCGTGCATCAGAAGTTTGTGAACAATTTGTTTGACTGTGTGTGCGCCTCTTGCACTGCAATTATTGTTACGTGAGTTGCATAGTATTGAATTTTGAAGATCGACATGTTTTAGTCAAAATAACAACCTTCACTTAAGTAGGCCTAATCTAGTTAGATCTAAAAAAATAAGACTGTTACTTCTGGAAATAAGGCTAAAGGTGGGCGTGGAGGAGACGCAAGTCAAGGTCAGTGTTTTTTCAGTTTTTATAGCATAAAATTTTCTTGGATAAAAAATGTTATGTTATAAAAACTGCAAATACACTGACCTTGACTTGCGTCTCCTCCACGACTACCTTTAGGTACTTAGGAGTTTCTTAATGTTTGCGAATGAGGGTGTATGCAATCACATACAGTTTAAAAACCACTTGACCTTAGTATATAAACCAGTGGTTCCCAAGTCGCAACCTCTTTCTGCTGACAGCACACTATTGTCTGCTGTGGAGACTCCACAGAAGACTTCTCTCAGTTTAACAGGAAATGTGAGGATTTGAACTTTTGTCAAAGAAACTTCAAGCTAAAATTCCCCATTAATTACTCAACCCTTCTGTTGTATACCATCATCTGGAAAATAAATAGTTTAAAATATTTCGAGAATGTTTCAGTGCTTTAGCATTTAACAGCGGCTCCCAAACATTCTAGAACTGCGACACAAACTTTAGTGACCTATCCAGCTTTAATGAACATGAGCGGGATGAGCTATTTTTTACTACTGTTATTATTAGCACCGCCTCTTACTATCCGTTCGGGCTATACGCACTTAAGCTAATGTGTAATGGTAGGGTGATTGTGAGATGAAATGGAGGACCTACAGTACAGCGTGGGATACGAACCACGGTGGAGGCCTGGCATTCCCCACATTCACAAGATGTCTTATCAGAGGTGAAGGAAGGGTTTGGTAATCAGATAAATCTGTGCCGGGACCGAGGATTGAACCCCGGCCTCCAGCACAGAAGTCTGACACCTTACCCTTAGACCGCCAGGTCACTCTACTACTGTTTAGTTTGAGATTTATTATTGAATCTAATTTTACAAAAAACTGATCTATTGCTCACAATGAAGCGTCCAAATGGTCCACGGGTTGCCGGTTTCTGTTTTTTTTAGCACATCGTCTTACTACCCGTTTCGGCTATACACCCATGTATTAATTACGCTAATATGTGACAAAGTCAAGGAAAGTTGAATTTAAAGGAAGTGTATCCGCATTCGCATTTAGGGAAAACACTCTCAATACACTCGACTGGGAATCGAACCCTGATTTCATCGTCAGTGGCTGTTTAGTCTATTGCGAGAGTGTATTCTTAGACCATGTGGCCACCGAAGTGGTATCCCCGGTTTTTATCGAAGATGTCATTGAAGTCCACGTCCCAAAAACGTACATAAAACCAGTCTCTCTTGCACGTAGGTGCACCTTATTTTCTCTCTCCCCTTTTCACTCGTTTTTTTCGTTCTTTCACTATTTTATTATATTTTCAAATGGTTCGAAAATTCTCACATTTCAATAAATTTTCGCAAGCCACCAAAGTTCGACTCACTACCCACAGTTTGAAAACCACTGCTCTAGAACGTTCATGGGAGCAGCGAGTTCAAGGTATGATTAGTTGGCGTCTCCCTTCTCATTTGGTTTTATTTTGTTTGGTTAACCTTTTATTCTGACTTAAAAAAAATAATTTCGTCCACATTCTTATGTTAGATCCTAAAAAACTAACATTTTTAGTGGCCACGCTCCAACTGGTTGGACCTATTACAAGCCACTTTATAAAGGTACGAGATATATTCCACACTGCAACACTGTAATGTAATAGTATTTATTTGGTTTTCGACTTCTAGAAGTACAAGGTGAAGGAATGGAAAGGTATTTTTCAATTTTCCTCCTCTGACAGCTGCAATAATTCTCTGGCTAGCTAGTGAACCACCTCTTTGGAGTTGGATCGGCGTCTCTCGTATTTATGTGCCAGGTTTCTCGTAGCTCACGTTAAGATTGTGAGATTTATCCATTTCGATTAATTCTCGTGAAAACTCAAGATGGCGGTTGCCTGCAGTGTGATATAATAAAAATAGTACAACATGAAAATATTGAGCTTAGGAAATAAAAGACCGAAAAATATGTGTTTGTATTTTCTAAAAACCATTTATTTGTAAAATAGACTGTAGTTTTCACTGAGGAATTACATTCAGTCTTTACAGACATGCTTTATATTAAAAACCCATTCTTACTACTGGTCTATGGTATTTGAATTTAAATACTATAATGGGATAGGAACGATAAGGTATCATTTAGAGGAAATACATCCACATTATCGTGAAGGAAGAGTGGAAAAACCATACGTAATATAAACTTTAGTACACCAATATGGGATTCGAATACCAACCTTTCCGTCGTCGACCAACCAGACCAGACGAGCTTTGAGCCTTAACCCCCATGCCCACCGATGCGGATAATTAGAAGATCGAAAAGATTTTACCTCATATAGGTTTAATTAGAGTTGAGAAATTATTTTACTTTTTTTTTCTGTGTCCAAAATAGCGGGAAACGGCCTGTAGATACTTTGAAAGTTGCACGGTAGTTAATAAACTAAATTACTAAGATATTTTGACGGCATTGATACTATATTTCAAAAAATAACAGCTGCAGATCACACGATTTAAAGTTTTAAAGTATTTAAAAAAAATCGCTTTATTACTATTACTTCGCCACGTCTTACAATCCGTCCGTGAAATAAACATTTTAAACTACGCCAGCGGGGAATGAAGAAGGAACAGTTTGCGATAAGGGAGACTGGGAAAACCATCTTGGTAAGAATACCCTTAGTACGCCCAACCGGGATCCTGACCCAGTGCTCCTCCGTTATGGCCCGTCTACCACCAAACATACCCTCTTGTCGGACTCGCAACTACGCAATAACTTAATTTTGTCTGTCTATAATAGCTACGCACACTTAATCGTATGTCGGAACTGTCGGACCAGCTTGTCGGGAGGAGATGAACATTGCATTTATGTAGCTGCGTTTGCTTGCGTTCAGCCAATGAAAAACAAATATGGATGGACTACAACAGCTCCTGGAAATGTATAGAAATGAATACTGGATTTTCAATTAAAATCATTTATATTCAACCATTTAAATATTTTAAAAATATGTATTTCTTATTTGAAAACATTAATATGAATTTGACTTTTATAGTCATGTTTGCGGTTTGTTTTTATTGGTTTAAATTACGTCTTACGACTTTTTATTGTAGACAGTCTATTTTGTATTTAAGAGATGCGTAATTACAAGTGCGATTGCGATTGCGTTATTGCGAGTCCGACCAGCGGTTATTTTGGTTGTAGACGGTCCTTTACTGGTGGGCCATGAGCCCGACATTCAGTCCGCGTGCCCAGTAGTGTGAGTGAAATAGCTCCAGTGACTATCAGGTTTCACACGACTTAAAGTGTTTTTCCTCTAGACCAGGGGTCGGCAACCTTTTGTTGGGCTTCGAACGACTTTTACATTTTTCAAAGTTCCCGCGTTCACACCTAGGTTCTCCACTTTACTTTTAATTCTTTATTTTCCTATACATCTTGTATTTATCCCTTAGTTTCAATATTTCCTTCAGTGTTTAAGTCCCTGCCTAAATATAAAATAAATAAAATGTACACTCTGTTTACCCTGAAAGCCTTGACGGATTACCCTATGGCCCTATCTTATAAGCTGTACCATAGTGGAAAAATGCGAGGTAAGCTTGTGACGATGTAGTTTGTTTACGCGATCGACTGAAAATGGCTGTGAGATCGATCGCGATCGACCTGTTGCCAACCCTTGTTCTAGCACGTGACAGGAGCGTTCTAGCAGTGCGAGCCAACCACGTCCAATTTCCATAAAAAAAGCCCGCCAGAAAATAAAAACATATCTTTTCTACGGCCAACATTAATACATGTCACCATATTACTACTGTTGTTTCATAGAACGACAGCTGCAGGTCGCATGACTTGACGTATGAATATGTGAAAGAAGATCTATTAACCGAAGACGGGGAGATCAGGGTTCAGTCCCGGACGGGTGTACTGATTGTAGTTTTTCTTAAATGGGTTTCAAATCTCCACACAAATGCGGGTACACCTTTATATAAAACCTACCTAATCCCCAACACATTAGAGTAATCATTAGGTGAAACCCGAACGGGTAGTAAGACGCTGTGTAAAATAACCTTTTTAACTGTCAGATAGGGCCTTTATATCAGAATTGTATTGTATAGATCCGGTTTTCTTAATCGCGCCAAAACATGCAACACTTATACTATAGCTCCACGGCCCAGTTAAAATAATGTTTACTGAACGTTTTCCTAGGGGGAGGGGATAAGAGGGCGGGGACAGTTTTGGTGGAAGAATAGGAAGACAATTAAGTTGTCAGTATACCTCCGTGTATATCTTTCACGTCTTCTAGATTGTGTGCACGCCGCGTGGCGTAGTGGGCGACCTTGAAGGGCGACCAGAGCACATCTCGTTCCCTCGACACGATAGAGGAGGGAACTCCAAACCGGAACATGTCCGAGATGTCTGCGTGCAACAAAGAGACCACAACGCACGCATTGGTGGGCACGGGGACTAAACGTCAGGCACGCATTGGTGGGCAAGTGGACTAAACGTCAGGCACGTATTGGTGGGCAAGTGGACTAAACGTCAGGCACGCATCGGTGGATACGGGGACTAAACGTCAGGCACGCATTGGTGGATACGGAGACTAAACGTCAGGCACGCATTGGTGGGCACGAGGACTAAACGTCAGGCACGCATTGGTGGGCACGGGGACTAAACGTCAGGCACGCATTGGTGGATACGGAGACTAAACGTCAGGCACGCATTGGTGGGCACGGGGACTAAACGTCAGGCACGCATCGGTGGATACGGAGACTAAACGTCAGGCACGCATTGGTGGGCACGGGGACTAAACGTCAGCCACGCATCGTTGGATATGGGGACTAAACGTCAGGCACGCATCGTTGGATATGGGGACTAAACGTCAGGCACGCATCGTTGGATACGGAAACTAAACGTCAGGCACACATCGTTGGATACGGGGACTAAATGTCAGGCATGCATAGCTGGATACTGGGACTAAACGTCAGGCACGCATAGGTGAGCACGTGGATTTTAAACGTCATTATCATCTGATCTGGTCTGTCGGTAACATGGAGGTCGAAGCTTAACCCTACTGGATGTACTAAATAGTTTTCCACTGTTTCTTCCCGCAAATTCAGGTCTAGGCCTATTTAATCTAACATTCTAACTTCCTTATTCCTACCCCATTAGTGTATTAAGCGCGGATAACCCGGGTGGGTAGTAAGATACTCCAGTAAACATTAAAAAAAATTACAGTTGGATTCAAGTAATGCCGGCATCGTTAGACGAGATATTAAACCTCATAATTTGGAATCAGTAGGACTTGGTTCGATACCAGCCGGTTGCACGATGTGTATTTCCACTCTCTCGCCAGTGGGGCACAGTTCGTTCAAAACAATCCTACTCGCCTTGTTATCTTTGCTTGGATAAGTCACTGGTGTGCAACATTGGGAATGACAATAATAGCAACAACAATAGTTCTAACAATAACACTCCATGGCGTAAGCTCGCCACACCGACCGAGCGGCCGCCACCGTTAGCGATAATAGTGCCAACATTACGGATAGAGGGTATCATGTGGTCGGGCACAACGAGCCCTCTGGCTATTAATATCAGTTTTCTAAGCCTCAGCTGCTACCTATTTATTCAAGTAGCGCCTCATTTGTCCTCACGACCCCGTTCCAGACTCACTGCTTCACAGATATATTTTGGAAGCGCCGAGGATCAAACCCGGGACTTCTGGATCTGTAACCAGGAACTCTGACCACCAGGATTTGTTAGATAATCTTTCCTGGTCTACTTCTGGCAGTGGCGGACAATTAGCACCGTCTTCTGAAGTTGGGACATCATGTAGATGCGGTTACTTCCACCCGGTTATATTATTATTATTATTATTATATGGTGGCAGTATAAGTCTTAAACCTAGCTAACCAGACCATGACATCCATAGGAACAATTCCCCTTCGGGTAAAATACCTATAGATCCACCGAGAATTGAGCCCGGGACCTCTAAATTACAAGCCAGGAATGTTGACCTCTTGACCATGAAGCCGGTCACACTATAAGATAATTGAGATAAATTTCATACGTAAGAAGTATTCTTAGAGGCTCTTTGATTGGTTTGATTTAATTCGTATTGCATCTTTAGTGCGCTTTATTTTCAGAGTTATGGCTACAACCACCTATATAAAATAATAATATTTTTAGTAACATTTAGCTTTAAATGACCATTAATGAGCTTGTGACTAGCATAAAATATAAACTAACTGTTGTATTAATAAATTATCTCATACTGGCACACCCCACTCAAATTGGGTGCAAATTTACAGCTATAAAAAGTTTCTTGATCTACTTTCACGTATGCAAATGCCATGCCATGCTCTTTATAGACGATCTAATAAAGTTTCTGTAAGCTAAGTTCCTTCATATGGAAATGTGTATCTGCGCTTATTAATATTTTCAAGTCCTCTATTCCCTTCATGCATCAGCCAACTCCTTTTTTTCAAAGTGATCACAATTTGGAAGAATCAACAAAGAATGTTAACATCTCCAAACGAAGCTTAAACCTGTCTTCTCTTTCTGGATGAACAAAAAAAAACACCTTTTGAAAGTATGCAACACTCCTAACACATTATTTCTCCCTAAGCAGGCCCTAGCTCAAAACTTGGAAACTACGTAGGTTGCATACCTTATTTTTATACGCCAAAGCATTTATATATATAGATGTTTGTTTTGTTCAACCTTGAGTTGTTTTTAACATAAATAAAAGGATATAATGTGCTCTGAATTCACATTGATTTGTAATACCAAATTCTTCGCCTGACTTGAATAAAAATGGGGCTGGGAAATATAAAGAGTAATTTTATTTTGATGTTTAAAGAAATAATCTTTTCTCTATTCACTGCTGCACTTTGCTTCCTTCGTAAAGTGTTTACAAGTAACACAAGTCATTCCTTTCTGGAAGGCCTTAATACATACCAGAATATTACTGTGTAGAAGTAGTAGTAGTAGTAGTATTTCGGTAGGATAAAACTCCTTCCAGAATGGTAGCTTAGGAAGTTTATCCTGAAAGGCATACTGTACCCTACCCAAATACTATTATACAGTAGGTTTCTGGCCTTAAAGCATAATTTTACTAACGAAATCAGGGTATATTATTAATACCGGGGGGGGGGAGGGGGGGATGAAATCGTTAAGGCATTTAAACTACACCCAATATCATCACTGAGGTAACTGCATGCCTTATGGAGAGAAAAGCTTTATCTTCGCTCTCTTTCTCTCTCTTTTAACTGTTGCCAAATCTCCTCGCATGGAAGGTGGTGTGCTGGGAGTAAGAAAGAGCTACTGGAAACATCGACTAAACAGCGTTGCTAAAATTGTCTTATATTTGAAGGGAGATTGACCACAAAAACAATACAATTACAACGCTATTTCCCAAAAGTAGCCATTTTGTCTTATGTGGATGCGGAGTTCATGGTGTGGTCCCAGGTCCTGGCAAATGTATGTAGGTTAAGCGCCTGTAAAGACCACGATGAAATTAATATAGGCCTATATTAGTCTACTAGTGTAAATTAAAGTAATTATTTTATCTTAAAAAACCCAACAAACTTCTCAAGTATAATGCTTGTTTAAAAAAAACTCTTTAGAAAATATAAACATTGATTAATCTAGATTAAGCAAGGGTCGTCCTATTCAAAAATACAAAGCAGAAGATTTATGCCGTGATGCCCGTGTGAATCTTGTGAAAGGTGGTGGTGGAATAACTGAACTGAAACAATTTCAAACATACCTCTCCGAATACAAAATCACAGTGTTCAGAGAACGTCGGTAGTGACAAGTCCTATATGAGGGGCCTACTCCTCCCGAACATTCCTTTAAGGACTACCATGATTTGTATTTTCACGATGATAAGCAAAACCATTTTGACGTCATAGCATCCATGAAAGCCGCACTTAAATGCTCGTACTTTTGCCGCGAGTGCCGTGTGACGTTCAATATAAAGAGCTAGCACAAATATGAGTCCACGTGCAAAAAGTGCTACGCTAAAGAGGTCTGCAGTGGAGGTCGAACTGTGACCTGTAAAGACTGTGGGCGTTGGTTCACAAACCAGACATGTTTTGATAACCATAAACGTCTCAGTTTTTGCGGAGGTCACATGTCGGTCTGTGATGTCAAAAAGATTTTTGAGGTTTGTAGGCAATTTTTCAGTTTGGAAAGATCAAATTATTCACACAGGTGTTATGAGACTTTTTGTAGAGTATGCGAGACCCATCGTCCTTTTGGGCATTTTTGCTATATGAAGCAAGCTACATCCAAGCCGTCGCTGGAAAAGAGCAATTTCATATTAGGGTTTTATGCATTTGAGTGCAGATAAGAAACGCTTCTTCAAGGTGCGGTCAACACGTACTTGCATGAGCCTAACCTCTGTGCTGCAAGGCCTGCCTTCATATAAATGTAAATGCCCATCATTACACCGAATGTGGGGGCGATGGGACTCGCATATTCAATGGTCCAATTTTTCGAATTTTAAGAGCAAATTAAAGTAACAATATTTAAGGATATCACTCTACTAAGCCACAATGCTAAAGGCTATGATGGAAATTTTATTTTAAAATATATGATGGAGGTTAAATAATAGAATCCAGAGCTCATAATGAATGGTGAGAAAATCATGTCCATGCGTTACGGCCAGCTACACTTTATTGACCCACTGAACTTTCTCCCTATGTCGTTGTTAAAGATTTCCAAGACATTTGGCTTGGACGAGTCTTTGGCCAAGGGAAATTTCCCCCATTTTTTCAATAAAAAAGAAAATGTGGGATATAGATGTCCCTTGCCGCCAAAGGAGGACTACGGTATAGGGGAGATGTCGGTTAAGGGAAAGGAGCACTTTGAGAAGTGGTATGGCACATTGGTCAAAGAAAATTATGTCTTTGATTTTAACCGCGAGTTGGAACTGTATTGCGGGAAAGATGTAGAGATCCTACGGAAGGCCTGCCTGCAGTTTAGAGATATGCTTATGGATAAAGCAAAGGTGGATCCTTTCAGAGAGGTGTGTACGATCGCAGGGGCGGCCATGTTGGTTTATTGCCGAAGTCATCATAAGGAGAATACCATTGGTATCATCCCTAACGGTGGCTATCAGTGTGCAGACCAACAGTCGCACGTCGCCGTACAATGGCTCTTCTTGGAGGCCCACCGACGTCTTGTCAAACCACCAAGTGGGTGCCAGTCATCAGGAAAAACCCTTTACCAAATAAGGGGGTTGCGACACATGCCTTGAAGGAGGGGGAGTGAGAGGAAGTGAAAGGGGTCTTTCGACCTTGATACGCTGTCATCTGCTTGGTGGTCACACTCTTCGCTAAGCGGCCGGTCAGAGAAGTTGCTCCCAGCGCTCACTAGCGATGCCGTAGGAGGAGCGCCTGGCACCGTTGACTGCACGCCAATAAATAAACTCCAACACCCCGTCCCAATCCTACCCAGACATAAAAAACCACTGAATAAATAACCAATGAGCTTAAATAAAAAAGCAATGAGCATACATAAATAACTATTGAGCACATATAAAAAAAACAATGAGCATACATAAATAACCAATGAGCATAAATTAAAAAACAAGTTTGGAACACTGGTAAGGGGGTCAAGAGGAGGGAGAAAACCAATCAGAGAGCGACACATAATTACTTAACAACCAATGAAAGAGTGAAAACAAAATTATGTAACAACCATTCAGAGAGCGACAACAACATTGCGTCATCATCACAATACAGTATCTCCACATCGGGGTCAAAGGTCAAACTGAAGTTATATGCCCCGCTTGGTAGTCATCGAATTTAGCACTCCTAGGGCTGTAAAGTTTTTCATAAACTTCCACATTTATTAACTAAGGATGGGTTTATATTCCTGCATAACGTTGTGTATAAAGTCTTACTTAAATGGCTTGTCTTTAATTTGTACAAAATGGTTTGACTTCTTTTCACACTATTTAATGTCCATACCAATACTTCAATAAAGGGTTCATTCGAAAAACCACGTTAATTTTAGTTTTCTCTGTACTATTAAATCAAATTAAATTTTTATTTGGTTCCTATTTTATTATTGTCATAAATGTTATAGTAAAACTACTTCTTAAAAAAAGGGTAAAATATGTGATATTTCTCTTTTATTTTCAATTACATAGACAATCAAAGTAATTGACGCTAAAACAAAGAATATTAGTGAATAACAAACAAGCATAGTTACCACAATGCCTTCCATACTTGAACATGAACACAGAAACTAAGTATTTTCGTCTGCTTGTATACTGGCATTTAATTGGCTAGATCCTTACCTCGCATTCTCATTGGCTGATACATCTCAATCTCAATGATTATCTATACCACACTCCACGTATAACGTATAAAAAGTTGAAGTTAAATCAACTTTATGCGTTGTACAGTACATTATCCACTATTTATTATGTATCGATGATATACGTTTTCATTGAAAATAATGTGTTTTTACTTATTGTGCACTATGTGATATAAACTATTCGTTAATAAATATCCTTTATCCGTGAATATAAATCTAGCCTTAAGCTAGGCCAAGCCAACATATTTAAAGGTGCATTGACGCTGAAAAATAAAAATTAATAAAAATTAATCAAAATTGAATCAACGTGTCATAACATGAGACATCAGCACACACAATATTGGCACGACCCAGTATGTTAAAAAAGTCAGTTGTTTTAGACTTGAAAGAGTTTTTTTCCCCGTGCACCTTACTACCCGTTAGGGCTGTAAACATTTCATCATACTAATAGAGTGGAGATAAAGACAATATAGAGGAAATATACCCTCATTTGCGTGTAAGCTTAAAACAGGGTGCTCAGATGCTTTTGGCGCAAGGAGGACCGCTCCCAAAATTTAGGACATTCAAGAAAAATATAGGACGTTACAATATTAAATATTAACTACGGAAACGTACGTTACTGCAAGAAAAATGAGGCATTCTGCTTCATATTTATTTCTACCACTTAATGACTTGTATTTGTTAGATAAATTATCACTAAATCGCATTAACGTTTCGGGATTTTTCAATATTGGATAGACAGTTGGACACATCCACGCACTATCAGGAACAACCACAGAAAGGACGCTCCAAAAAGAACGGTAAAGGGCGCTCTTTGTGATTGGTTGCTGACGGCATACACGCATCCTTTATGAATTGCATTTGATAACGTGAGCACTGCATGGACTAGCTTGCCGACGAAAATGCAAGAAGATTTCTTGGTATAGCTGAAAGATAATTTAAAAGCAGAAGTTTTAGATGTGAGATAAATTTAAAAGCAACCGGCCCCGTGATGTAGTGGTCACTTATCAGTGCAGCTGGATATGAGTCTAAGAGCCCCCGGTTTGATTCCTAGCTGGCGCCTTGGATATTTCCCCCTTAAGGGAAATGATCCCAACGGTCACCAGGGCTTAATTAATTAAGCATAAGTTAGGTTAAGACTCACACTAGCTCCACAACATCATAATAACTATCATCACATCATATTATTGCGGGTACGTCATGTAGACATCTTCTTATATTGTACCCTGGGCAACGTTCTGTGCTACCAGAGCGACTAATAGGCTACACATAAGGCGTTAGTACTTGGATGTCATGTCTCTGTCGTGCATATATGCCATATGACAAAAAAGGAACTTTAAAAGCAAATGACATAGAAATTTAAAAATAAAAAATAAAATATTTTGTCAAAATGGAGCACTAGTAATGGAGAGCCTTTTAGAATTATTTAGAATTCCTCCCGGGCACTGTAGATAGGGTTGAAATGTAGGACATCTCCGGTAAAAGGAGGACGTCTTGTCAACCTTGTTGTGCGACTCTAGTGACCATTCCGAGACCACGTCGCCCTTAACCCCTTTTTTTTTATCGAGCCCCTCCCTCACGCGGTCCGCTGGGTGGGCCACCGTCCTCCTCAAGGCCCGTCCACTAAGTTCCAAACACTCTAAGAGATCGCGCCAGGACGAAGGG